>PVKP010035828.1:0-22976 GCA_004027715.1 Plecturocebus donacophilus | reverse complement strand
AAAAAAAAAAAAAAAAAAAAAAGAGAGAAAAAAAAAAGATATTGTCAGATCCAAAGAAAGTAGCTTATTTCAAAATTGACAATATGGCTGGGCATGGTGGCTCACGGCTGTAGTTCCAGCACTTTTGGAGGCTGAGGTGGGAAGATTGCTTGAGTCTAGGAGTTGGAGACCAACCAGCCTGGGCAATATAGTGAGACCCCAGCTCTACAAAATAATAAAAAAATTAGCCAGGCCTGGTAGCACGTGCCTGTACTCCCAGCTGCTCTGAAGGCCGAGGTGGGAGCTGTGATTGTGCCACTGCACTACAGCCTGGGCAGCAGAGCGACACTCTCTCTTAAAAAAAATCAAAAGAAAATAAACAATGTTGTTTTGCATATGAGTTACACTAATTTCCATGAAATGACCAGGGCCCCTCAATTCTCAGTGTTCCTTTGATCCTCTTTGCTCTACATGAAGATTTCTTTATGTATTTTAGCACGTGTCTTTCTACCATTGAATCCCTACCATTGAGGGGTGCAGTTCCTCCTGGCCTGACTCCAGGGCTCTACCTTGCTGTCTTTCCAAAGGCTCTAGACCCTCAGCCCTTAGATGCTACCTTTCCCCACTCTAGCCTTACCAATCAAGAGATTTCTTTTCTTGCTTCCTCTGAAGACAAGCAGATGGACTCCTCTTGTTTGAAGATTTTTTATTCTCAACTTGTCACAGTGGGGACACAGACGGCTGAGAGACAAAAATAACAAGCACAGGGAGGTTATGAAGTTTTGGAAGCCTTACATAATCTGCGCTGCCACAGACCCTTTCCTGCAGGCGCCAACAGTGGAGCCGAATGGGAAGTTTTAGATGGATCCAAGTCCAAATCCTGCTCGAGCCACTTCCTAGCTGAGTGGTCTTGGGTGAATCAACAGCTTAACCCTGCTGGCCTCAGTCTTCCCTCTGGAAAATGGGGATAATAATACCACTGACCCCTTTGCATTATTCTAGATCAGATGAGATTACACATACCCAGTGGCCAGGCTACCGTCAATACATAACAGGTGCTCCATAAATAGCTTTGTGTTTACAGCTTTGTGTTAGCTCGGAGAGTGTTGGAAAGGTCCTTGGACTCCAGCTCTCTATCTTCGTTCCTAAAGGTAAGGGTTTTTCCTTTTCATGCTGACCACTTTCAAGCTTGGGGGCTGCAGATGGAATAGGCGGCAGCAGTGCATCTCCGGCTGCCTTACCTGCTTACAGAGATGGACTCAGTTCTGAGGCTGCAGGAGGGGCTAGGGGTCTCTTCATTGGGCCCTGGATGCCTATGAGTAAAATGTTCCCTCAACAGAATGCCTTGTACTTTTCCTTTCTCACTGAAAAGTAAAAGCCGGCCAGGCACAGTGGCTCACGCCTGTAATCCCAGCACTTTGGGAGGCCGAGGCAGGTGGATCATCTGAGGTCAAGAGTTCAAAACCAGCCTGGCCAACATAGTGAAAACCTAACTCTACTAAAAATACAAAAAATTAACCAGGCATAGTGGTGCATGCCTGTTGTCTCAGCTACTCGGGAGGGTGAGGCGGGAGAATCGCTTGAACCTGGGAGGTGGAGGTTGCAGTGAGCCGAGATCGTGCCATTGCACTCCTGGGCAACAAGAGGGAAACTCAGTCTCAAAAAAAAAAAAAGTAAAAGCCAACAATTCTATTTCCTTTTTGCATTCTCTCCTCCATCTCAGGGTAGTTAACATAAGGCCTGATTATTGCTCTCCAGGGCAGGAGGCAAAGATAGTCAACCACCTTGGAACCTGCTTTACATCAAAGCGAACTTTCTGTTGGATTCGCAATCATCTCTGGAGCTCTGAGTTAGAGATTTTGTTGGCATGCAATCTGATCAGAGCTTTAGCATTAGCTGGGAGAGTAAATCCCTGTCCCTGTTATAGTGGGTGGTCACAGGTTCGTCCAGCAAGGCGTCAATACTGCTGTCTCTGAGAATCCACTTCCAAGGCACACCTGCTCCTCCAGGTCTCCCTCACACACAGATGGCACACTTTGATTCTTATTGAGGGTTTGGGATTGGGATGGGATTTGAATGCCTCCAGTTACTCAACAGAAGTTCTCCTGGGGACGTCTGCACCTGCCCCCTTTCCCAATGATAATGCTATGGGATATGGAAAGTGTCTTAGTCCATTCGGCCTGCTAGAAAAACCTCAAGAATAAAAACCTTAAGCATAACAAATACCTTAGAGTGGGTAATTTACAAACAATAGAATTTTATTGCTCATACTTCTGGCAGCTGGGAAGTCCAAGATCAAGGCACCAGTAGACTCAGAGTCTGGCGAAGGCTTGCTCCTCCCAGATGGCACCTTCAGTGTCCTCACACAGCGGAAAGGATGAGCAGGCTCCCCCAGGCCTCTTTAATAAGGGCACTAATCCCATTCACAAGGGTGGAGCTCTTAGGACCTAAGCACCTCCCAAAGGCCTCACCTCTTAATAGCGCCACCTTGGGGATTAGGTTTCAATGTATGAATTCTGAGGGGGGACATAGATGTATAGATCATAGCACAGAGATACTAAACATGCTTTATTACTCCTAGAAAAGGAAACCAATACTTATAGACCATCTAATTGTGCCAAGCATGAGTGTGGGAATGTTGTAGGCATTGTCTCACACTTTTTTCACAGCAGCTCTTTAAAAGCAGGAAAGAAGCCAGACGCGGTGGCTCATGCCTGTAATCCCAGTACTTTGGGAAGCTGAGGCAGGTGGATTACTTGAGGTTAGGAGTTTGAGACCAGCCTAGCCAACATGGTGAAATCCTGTCTCTACTAAAAATACAAAAATTAGTCGGGCCTGGTGGTGGGCGCCTGTAGTCCCAGCTACTTGGGAGGCTGAGGCAGGAGAATCGCTTGAACCTGGGAGGTGAAGTTTGTGACGAGCTGAGATCGTGCCACTGCACTCCAGCCTGGGCAACAGAGCGAGACTCCATCTCAAACACCAAACCAAACCGAAACAAAGCAGGAAAGAGACGCTGAATCAGGCGGCAAGCCTAATGTTTCCCTGGAACTCAGATGAAAAGTTTTTCTTTGGGAATTAAGTTGGGAAAACCCACACAAGGAAGTTAGGAACAAACCAAGCAGTCATCTGGACGAGGCACTAGAGGGCTTGGGGCCACAAGAACTTGTACTCAGGCATGATTGGGAGTAATCCCAAGGGGACAAAGCAGGACTCTTTGAAATCTGTTCACTTGTACTTTATAGTGTGGTGAAAGAGTATATGAATCGAAAGTGAGAGACAGTCTGGGGAACAGAGAAAAATCCCTGAAAGTGCCAGGAGCAGGCTGAGCTTTTCAAATACCGTCCTGTAGCATGTCTGCTGCCTCATGGGCACCACTGTCCCTATTCTTGGGTTGGTATATCCTTTATCCACCTACAAACACCCCAACTTGGCATCCCTACTCATCAAGCAAGCTCTGGTTGTAATTTTGATGTCCAGCTATTCGGTGCACAGGGAAAGACGGTTGATGTTTTTACCTGATATCCATCCCACACATTTCGCAGAGCAACCTTGAGGGAAGGCGACAAGTGCACATGCTAGGGCTATTCAGTGCACGATCTGTGCAGCTGTACAAAGTGGCCCTGGCAGAAACTATGTCTTGTACGATTCATCACCCTTCTGGCCTCATGCTGAGCAACTAAAATGCTCTTTATAAATATTATTGATTCACTGCCATTTCTAAGTGAAGTGTTTCCCTTCAAAGAGAAAAAGTAAAAGTCAACAAGGAAAGAAAAACACTCTGGTGAATATTAGATAAATACTGCAGCTCCTTGGATCAGATTGTGTCCACTCTGGATGTTGGTAATTGCACTATATGGAGAAAACAACCTGATTTATGCAGTCGTCTCTGGGAACAGAGGGATTAGATGCTGCTTGAGATTTTGATGTTCCTCCTTTCCGCACATGTTTGAGTGTCATAATACTTTAATAACCTTGGCCCGTTTCATTTTTTCCACTTAATGACTTTGTTTTCCCCAGATTGCTGTTTTTCATTAGGAGCCACTAAGTACCTACAGATTTATGGATTGATTTAGTAACAATTATTGTCTCATCCTTAGACCTTCCATGGATGAGCCAGTGCAAGATCATACTGCCAAGGTTGAGATCAGGGGGGTGTCAGAGGAGAGAAACTTCCTCGGTGCTTACAGGGCATGTACTACTTCCTAGAGACTGATCTATAGGTCATGAGGCCTGTTTGTTAGTTTGAGAGGGAAGAACTAACTGTCAACCAACTGCACACCAGCCTGAGTGACAGTGCAAGACTCTGCCTCAAAATAAATAAATACATTATAATAACACTAAATATCCATGGGGTAAAAATGGGATAAAATGTGGCTCTTCCCTCCTTGCCACTGTCGAGTGGCCCCTTAGATGTAGCTGGCTGGTGATGGAATCTCTAAAGCCACTGTAAAATGAGTCAGCATGGCATGGTTTATTTCAACTCGTGAGTTGATGTCATAGATGAGTCTGAATGTTTGGAAAAATAAATAGACTTAAGTCATCAGGGCTGCCATGATGGACTATCACAGACCGGGTGGCTTAAGCCACAGAACTTAACTTCCTCATAGTTCTGGAGACTGGGAAACCAGTCGAGGTGTTGGCAGGCTTGTTATCTCCTGAGGCTTCTCTCCTCAGCATCTCTCTGCGTTCTCTCATGGTCTCTGGGCACGTGAATCCCTGGTATCTCTCTGTGTCCAAATTTTCTATTCTCATAAGGACACCAGTCAAATGGAATTAGGGCCTCATTTGAACTTAATTGCTTCTTTAAGAACTTGATCTCCAAATACAGTCACATTTTGAGGTATGGGGGTTAGGACTTGAGCATATGAATTTGGGGAAGATTTAATTCAGCCCATAACATAGACCACCAGAAGTATAGTAGGGGAAAGGAAGCTTGTGCTCTAAGGGAGGAGCTAACAGCTGCCTGAAGTCAGACACAACATGCCAGACAGAGATCTAACCAGACACGCATCTGAGGCCCTTCAGGAAATACAACACCTCATTCTCCTGTCTGGGGTCTTGGGTCGAAGTCAAACCTGTCTGAAGAATGTGGTAGGACAGGAGCCTGAGCAATTTGCAAAAATTGCAGCAAGGCAGAAGATTTCCACCTTGGGGTCATCAGACTAACTGACCAGATGGAAAAACACTGAGACTGTAAGGCTGCTGGTCCCAGAAGGCTGCGGTTCTAAGGCAGCACCAGTTCCAGAGGCAACGCACATGGCAGTGTCTGAACACAGTATGCACCATCTTTACTGGTATAGAGAGTTAAATTGAGGTGACATGGTTAGTTGGGGATAAATGTTAAACTGAGTTTGTTGTAATATTCTTGCTTCTATCTGGTTTTTCTCACGTGTGAAAGCAACAATAGTAATGAATAATTATTACATTGATTTCTTAAGTGCTGGAACTATGCTAGAAGTTTATACAGCACACATTGCCTTCTTGAATCTGTACAACCCTTTTGGGTGGGTCTTTTTCTTTTTTTTTTTTTTTTTTTTGAGACAGAGTTTCGCTCTGTCGCCAGGCACCAGGCTGGAGTACCATGGCTCGATCTCGGCTCACTGCAACCTCTGCCTCCCAGGTACAAGCAATCCTCCTGACTCAGCCTCCTGAGTAGCTGGGACTACAGGTGCATGCCACCATGCCCAATTAATTTTTATATTTTTAGTAGAGTCGGGGTTTCACCATGTTGGCCAGGATGGTCTCAATCTCTTGACCTCGTGATCTGCCCTCCTCGGCCTCCCAAAGTGCTGGGATTACAGGCATGAGCCATTGCGCCCAGCCCTTGGGTGGGTCTTGATTGAAATCCAGGACCCAAAGGCAAACCAAAAGCAGATGTCAGCTCCAGGACTTGGCTCTAGTCTGGCTCACTCCACAGCCTGTGCATGTAACCACTGTGCTGTGGTGCAGGCAGAAAAGCTTGGAAAGCAGGGCCTGGGGTTGAAATCTCAGCTTAGCTAATAGCCAGGCAGCCCATCCTTGCCTCTGGCTGTTCACTTCTATGTTAGAGAAGGGACTCAGGTGGATATAGATCCCAAGGAAACTGTAGGGAGCTCTACAGCTTCCTAAACCCCCTAAGGAAGGATCGTATTGGAAAGAGTTTAAGTATATCTCTGCCTCCAGACAGCATTGGGTGGTAGTGGTGGTGGGAAGGAGATTAATTGGTGTCTCTTTTCTGATTCTATATTCAGTTTTCTTGGCCAGAAAAACTGGATTACTCAAGAGGTTGAAAGACAACATTGGAAATAAAGTTCAAGGAAATGGATTGCACTTGGATATTCAAGCTTTTCAATCCCAGGCAATTGATTACATTCTGCCTCTTTGACAATGAGGGATAGCTGAGGAACTGAGGATTTCAGCCCTGTTCCCAAAGGATGCCTTTTCATGTGTCTAAACAAACCCAAGAATGATTACTAATTAACCTCCTTCTCTAGAGTCTAGAGTTTGCCAAGAGGCTGACTGTGGTGGCTTTCTAGAGCCCGAAGTCATAGTTGGGAAATGCTGGTGATTCTGTGAGAGGAAATATCCGACCTTAGGACTCTTGATTTCCACTTCAGAGAAACTCAGAAACATAAGATGAAGGGTAGTTTCTGTCCTCTAGTAGGAGGTGCTATTTACGTATTTTTAAAAATGAAGATCAAATAAATGTAGTAATGACATTGATGACTCTTTGAAGACTCAAAGTTGCATTGCCTTGATGATTTGTAATTCACATATTTAATAGCAAAAATCAGTTGAAACGTCGCTAAGCACTTTCACCTAGTCTATTAGGGAAATAGTTGATCTTCTGACCAGGAGACCTAGCTTCAGCTCTACTCTTTCCTGATCTGTTTATCTCATAATCCAGTGGGCTCGGGGGGGAGACCTGGAGTAAGTCACTGTGTTCACCTGCCTCAGCGTTCTCAGGTCAAGCTCTGATAAACCTTGGCCTCTCAGGAATGTGATGAGGATCAGGTGTGGATGTAGATAATCAGTAGTGGCTGACATGTGTCAGCACTCACAAGACAAGCCCTGTTCTAAGTGTTTATAGATCTCTTTTACTCCAAATAATGATTTTCTAGATCTATAGTAAAAGTCCTCCAAAATGTGTTTAACTGCCTCTAATTCTTCTCTTTCCAGTCTCATTTGAACGCTTTTCAGTCAGGCTTTCACTAGCGAATGCTTATCAGGGTTTCCAAGGATGTCCACATGACTAAACCTATTGCCCTACTCTGCTTATATTTTTGACCTCTCTCTTCAGCCTTTGCCCCAGTTGTTTACTCCCTGAGAGCCGACTGCTGCCACCACGACCCCATACCTTCCTCACACCCCACCCTACTACCATTCCCCTCCCTGACTCCAGTTTTCCAGGATTCTTAATTGGGGGGACCCTTCTTCCCTGGCTCTGTGGTGGACTTAACATCCATCCCACCTCACCTATTCAGGGACTTACTGTCAGCAGCAGCACACCCTCCTCCCTCCACCCATGCCACTGCACTCCACCCCGGGCAACAGAGCGAGGCTCTAATTCAGTGGTTCTCAACCAGGGGTGATTTTTGCCCCGAGGGGACATTTGGCAATGCCTGGAGACTTTTTCAGCTGTCACAATTAGGAAGGGGGAAGGTGCTGCTGGAATCTAGTGGGTAGAGGACAGTGATGCTACTTAACAACAAACACTTATTGAACCCCAAATGTCAACAGTGCTGGGGTCTGTCTTTAAAAGTTCACTCTGCGCTGTTGGTGGGGCTGTGAAATGGTGCAGCTGCCGTGGAAAACACGATGGCGCCGGGCACGGTGGCTCACGCCCGTAATCCCAGCACTTTGGGAGACTGAGGCAGGTGAATCACCTGAGATCAGGAGTTCGAGACCAACCTGGCCAACAAGGCCAAACCCTGTCTCTACTAAAAATACAAAAATTAGCCAGGCATGGTGGTGGGCACCTGTAATCCCAGCTACTTGGGAGGCTGAGGCCGGAGAACTGCTTGAACCCGGGGGCGGATGTTGTAGTGAACCGATATCATTCCACTTCACTCCAGTCTGGGCGCAAGAGTAAACTCCATCTCAAAAAAAGAAAAAATAAACCAGTATGGCAGTTCCTCAAAAATTTAAAAATAGAATTTACATATGATCCAGCAATATCACCTCTGTGTATATATCCAAAAGCATTGAAAGCAAGGTCTCAGAGAGATACTGTCTACCAATATTCATAGTGGTGTTATTCACAATAGCCAAAAGGCAGACACCACCTCAATTTCCATCAGTGGATGAATGAATAAAAAGAATGTGATATACATACAATGGGCAGTTATTCAACCTTAAAAAGGAAGGAAATTCTGACACATTCTACAACATAGACGAGTACCCTGTGCTATGTGAAATAAGGATAAACACTGTGTGATTACACTTACACGAGGTACCTAGAGTACTCAGCTTTGAAATAGAAAATGGAACAGTACCTTCTAGGGACTAGGGGAATAAAGAAAGGAGTTTTTGAATGGGTACAGAGTTTCAGTTTTGCAAGATGAAAAAGTTCTGGCTGTGCACAGTGGCTCACACCAGCAATTCCAGCACTCTGGGAGGCTGAGAAAGGCGGACCATGAGGTAAGGAGCTCGAGACCAGCCTGGCCAACACAGTGAAACCCCATCTCTATTCAAAATACAAAAATTAGCCAGGCATGGTGGCACACGCCTGTAGTCCCAGCTACTCAGGAGGTTGAGACAAGAGAATGGCTTGAACCAAGGAGGCGGAGGTTGCAGTGAACAGAGATCATGCCACTGCACTCCAGCTTAGGTGACAGCGTGAGACTCTGTCTCAAAAAAGTTCTGAAGATTGGTTGTACAACAATATAAGTATACTTACCATTACCGAACTGTACACTTAAAAATGGTTGAGATGGTAAATTTTTCACTATTTGTATTTTATCACAATGAGAGAAAATGATCTCTGGCTACTAGGTGGAGAATGAACTGTTGAGTGGAAGCAAGGAAACTGGTTAGCAGGTTATTGCAGTGATCCAGACTAGAGATGATGGCTTGGATGGGGTGCGTAGCAATGAGTTGGCTGGACAGATTTAGTGTATCTTGTGACAGAGCCAAGAGGATCTGCTGCTGGTCAGGACGTGGGAATTAGGTGATACACCCAAGATCACTCATCTGATAAATGGCAGAGCTTGGGTTTGAATGCCTGGTTGGCTATTAAGCTCACACTCTCACTTTCTTTCCAAACATCCACCCTTCCTACACGGTCTCTCTAGACTAGACATCTCACTGGCGCAGCATTTGCTGCCACTTTGGTCTGTTTCATGCTATTGGGCAAATGGCGATGGCTTCACAATAATGACTTCTAAAAATGGCATGTCATATATTTCTCAAAGCCATCAGCTTTAAAACACAAGTTTTATTTCAGATTATTGCATACTGAGCCGAGGTTTCTGCCAGCAGCTCACAGTTACACCATATCCTTTGCAATTGTGCTTTTGAGTGTCTTTAACATTTATGGAGGCACACAGGAATTTGCCTGTGGTTTTATGTATACCCTCTGAATGGGATCACAGAGCTTATTTAAGGTGGCAGCTGAAACCCTTCAAATGCTGCAGACATTTCTCCCAACACCTGGCCAGTGGACAGCCAGCAGGTTTGTTTACAACCCTGTTCCTTAATGTTCAGGTTGCTAGGAAACCAGACAAACATCACCAAAAAAGGCTGTCAGAGGTCGTGGGAGGTCCCGTTTGTGTTAATAGCCACAAACTGCAATCAAGCTTCCCTGATTGCCAAGGTCTTCTGAAGAGGCTGAGTGCACTGGTTGCATTGTGTGGCCAGTTAGTTCTTTCTTGGACTTTTCCTTACCTGGCCTAAGAAAAGGCTGTCATGGAATCAATCAAGGGAGGCTGGTGAAATCTTAGTCCACCTATCTCAGCCATTATGCAGAGTGTGACTGGATCTCAACAAAGCAGAAAGCTTCTGGTATCTCTGAAGAATACAAATCACGGTGTCAGCAGTGTGTGTGTGTGTGTGTGTGTGTGTTGTGTGTGTGTGTGTTTTGGGTAGGGAGGATGAGCGGGGGAAACTTAACCACCTCTTTAAGAGGTATTTTTAAGGACTTCCCTTTTTCTTCATGGCTGAGCCTTAGTAATTGATGCTACTGCTATAAAGCAGGTGTTCTCAAACTGTGGTCTTCAGTTTGGTAGCATCAGCAACACCTGGGAACTTGTTAGGAATGCAGATTCTCAGGTAGCACGCTAGGCATGCTGAATCAGACACTCTGGAGGTGGGGCCAGCAATCTGTTTGAACAAGACCCCTGGGGATTCTGATGTGTGCTCAGGGTGGAGAGCCACGGAAAACTCTAGTCTCTGGAATCCAGCATTTACCAGCTGAGTGACCTTGGCCAGTTTATTTCTAGTCCACAAGCCTCAGCTACCATGATGAGATACTGCATGCCCAGCACCTGGCATATGTCGGAGATGCTGAATTGATCCTTTGCCAATAAAACAAGCTTCACAGCGGCCTATAATTTGTTAGCCAGTAGTCGGAGGTAAAATATGTGTTTCTGTGAAAACTGACGATTACTATTTTGATGTGTGCTTTCTTATCTCAAAATCTGAATCACTGCACTTCTATGATTCAGACTCTCTGCTTGTCAGAAAAAAGGAAGCTGGGTCACAGCATCTGTTCTTCCTGTTGCTCAAGGTGCTTAATTGAACTCTTGTGACTTGGCACACAGAAGGTCAGGAAGACAGAAGGGTCCTTCCCTTCCTCATAGCCCCTCAGGTCTAGGAAACCCCTGGAACCATAGTCAGATGGCCTCCCCTAGGGGACTGATCATTCCTAAGATGTCCAAGAACCAGGACACATCCCCAGGGGCAGCTGCTCCTTCTCTACCACCCAGAGACACTGCCCCCTACCCTGGGGGCCAGTCTTTAAAGGCTGATCTGTAACTAGACTGAGGTTTCTAAGTTTTCTTGCACCCCACCCAAACCCTGAGGCACAGGTTATTGGTGGCAAGCAAAAGAAAAATTATAGGTAACTTCTCCTAGGCCACTAAGCACCGTTCACTCTTCACCTCTTAACTTAGGATGGAATACTGAGATTCTAGAAATAACGGCTACCTAACAAACATTATGTGCCAGCCAGACGCTAAGTTCCTTCTATACATCCCCTTATGTAATTTTTACAATGACTCCCAAAGAAGACTTTATCTCTGTTTTACAGATGAGGAAGTGACGGTACAGAAATATTCAGCACTCTGTGCATGCCTATGGTCTCATAATGAGAATTGTAATGGAGGTGGCATTCATAGGGCTGGGGGGAGAGCCAGGGACGCCACCTCCCATGTGATGCTGGCTGCTGCTGTTGAGTTTTTGTTGTTATTTTTTCCTTCCTTCCTTCCTTCCTTCCTTCCTTCCTTCCTTCCTTCCTTCCTTCCTTCCTTCCTTCCTTCCTTTCTTCTTTCTTTCCTTCCTTCCTTTTTTCCTTCCTCTCTGTCTCTCTCTGTCTCTCTCTCTCTCTCTCTTTCACTCTTGTTGCCCAGGCTGGAGTGTGATGGCATGATCTCAGCTCACTGCAATCTCTGCCTCCCAGGTTCAAGTGAATCTCCTGCCTCAGCCTCCCAAATAGCTGGGATTACAGGCATGTAAACCAGCTGATTTTATATTTTTTAGTAGAGGTGGGATTTCACCATGTTGCTCAGGCTGGTCTCAAACTCCTGACCTCAAGTAATCCACCCATCTCGGCCTCCTAAAATGCTGGGATTACAGTGGTGAACCACTGTGCCCAGTCTGTTTTTATTATTTTTAATGCATGGCACAAAATTAAAAAATATAAAATGCTTCATGAATTTACATGTCATCCTTGCCCAGGGACTGTGTGAATCTTCTCTGTATCATTTCAGTTTTAGTATACATGTTGCTGAAGTGAGCATTGCTGTTGGATTTTGATGGCTTAACATCTTGGTACAACTTGGGCATCAGGAGACAATTGATGTGGCTGTGGTCTCAACCTGAGTTACACATGAAAATTGCCAGGGAGCTTTAAAAAAATATTCACATCTGGGTCCTTCCCAGAGTTGCTGATGTAATTGCACTGGATTGTGGAGTGGGCTTTGGGAGTTTTGAAAGCCCTTCTGATGATTCCAACAGTCGCCAGAATGAAGTTACTCTACCATAGATCTGAATGGGGCTTCAGAGGCATGCAGGCCCCTGGGTGTGTGCAGATGGGTGGCTGCCCTGTTGATGGAGATTTGGCCTTTCTGATGAAATCTCCTTTTCACAAACAAGCATAAAAATAAACGTCATCCAGTCCCTCAAGCTTTCCACCAACGTGGAAGCTGACATTTCAATAAGCTTGAAGGGAAAGGGAAACTTTGCCCCTTTCAGAAGAAAGTCTGACTTTGAAGAACACATTTGACCAGCATCTCATTCATGTCTGTCTTCCTGGATATTAACAGCTCCTTTTCCCCTAAACGTAGAAATGATACATTCTAAATATATCAACCTGTTTTCTACAACAGCTCCTTATGTATTTATAAGGTTAAAAGTACCCCGATTTGGTAAGAAATAAGTAGCATGATTTTATTTTTTAAACACCCCCAGAGTTTATAAATCCAGGGGACTATTTTGCTCCTTAAATAAATCTATTCAAGAAGAGAGGCCTGTTTTAATGATAAGATCACTTAACACTCAATGGGATTTTTCTTCCAGAATTGCCTTAGAACTGGATTAATAATAGACATCCCAAGGTGATTTTAATCATTGCTCTGCTCTTTGATCAAACTGGATTTGCTTCATTCTTTGATGACTTTATTTCCCCAATGTGAGTCTGGATAAAGTCTACAATTTCTGATATTCAAATTATCCTAAGCGAATTAATGTAGGAACAGAAAACCAAATACCACATGTTCTGACAAGTGGGAGCTAGATGTTAAGTGCACATGGATATAAAGATGGAAATGACTGACACAGGGGTCTACTAGATGGGGAAGGATGGGAGGGGTCAAGGGTTGAAAAACTTCCTGTCATGTCCCATACCTGGGTGATGGGATCGTTTGTACACCAGACCTCAGCAACGCACAACTTACTCATGTAACAGACCTGCATGCGTACCCTCGAGACTTAAAGGTTGAACAAAAACATAGGAAAAGTTTCTAAATAGAACGTTTCTCTAGATTTTTCTAGAGAAAGATCCTGAGGACTCGTTCAGTGAGTTGTCCTAAACCCTTTTTTTGGAATGGCATTGGTGGGAGGGGAAGGACAGGCAGGTATAATGACAGCTGCTTACATTGACGGCTCTGGTCTTTGGAGTTAATCTGGAGATAAAGTTCCAGCCCCATTAAATAATCAAGTGACCTGGCATTGTTGCCAAACCTCCTGTGCTTCAGTTTCATCAACTGTGAAATGGGGATAAGAACATCTTATGATTGTTTCATGATTATTTCCAGGATGTCTTTCAAGTACATGGTACACAGTAGACATTTTAAATGGTAAACTATTATGATTTAATTAAGATGTTGCCTGATGAACTTTTTCCTGAATACCTATTAAATACAGAACAGATACAAACCAAGTAAAATCTTAGCCTCTGACGTTTGAGACTCACATTCGTTTGTGCAAAGAGCTAATGAATATTTATTGAATTCCTACTCTAATCTGAGCCCTTCTAGGTCCACGTGCTAGGAAGGTTCAGAGCAGAGGAATCCCATTGCAGACACCCACACATTTGCATCTGGAGTTGACAAAGTCAGCCAGGTGGGATGGCTATAGCAGGCATAGACCTGTAGAGGGGATAAGGCCCTTCAGTTGGGCCCACCGAGGAGCACACTTTCTGGGGGTCACTGAGAGACCTCCTCAGCCAGGCCAACCTGCCACTTTTTTCAGTCCCTCAAGTTAGGGGGAAGGAGGCTGGAGGCTGTCGCCTGTTGTAGGCAGGTAAACCTGACAAGTGGATGTGGACCTTTTCATTTTTTTGAGACGGGATCTCGCTCTATTGCCCAGGCTGGAGTGCAGTGGTGCAATCTCAGTTTACTACAACCTCCGCCTCCCAGGTTTGAGCAATTCTCCTGCCTCAGCCTCCAGAGTAGCTGGGACTACAGGCGCCTGCCACCATGCCTGGCTAATTTTTTTGTTTTTAGTAGAGATGGAGTTTCACCATGTTGGTTCGAACTCCTGATCTAAAGTGATCTTCCTGCCTTCACCTCCCAAAGTGCTAGGATTGTAGGTGTGAGCCACCATGCCTGGCCAACGCGGGCCTTTTCTAAATTGAGATTTGGAGTGCAGTAAGTTGTTTGCCTTCATCAGAGGATTGCAAGTGCAGTCGAAGGGAGCCCTGGTTCTGAGCCAGCCTCATTTTAATTTAATTTAATTTACTTATTTTGGAGACAAAGTTTTGGTCTTTTTGCCCTGGCTGTAGTGCAATGGCACGATCTTAGCTCACTGCAGCTCTGCCTCCAGGGTTCAAGTGATTCTCCTGCCTCAGTCTCCCAAGTATCTGGGATTACAGGTGCATGCCACCATGCCCAGGTAATTTTTGTATTTTTAGTAGAGACAGGGTTTCACCACGTTGGCCAGGCTGGTCTCGAACTCTTGACCTCAGGGGATCTGCCCACCTCAGTCTCCCAAAGTGCTGGGAATACAGGAGTGAGCCAACACGCCCGGCCCACCAGCCTCTTTTTTAAACCATTAATAAGTTCTCTCTTTTCTGGCAGGTGTCTGCTGGGGTTCTAACAGATATTTCCTTTGACCCATAAGATGAATTGCATCCAAGGTTGATAGATCAAGGAGAAAAACCCACAAACCAACAAAAGGAAGGAAACATCTTATATTTTCTCAGATTTAAAGATGTCTCAGTTGTGTCTCGTGGGTACCTTTTCCTTGATGTTCACAGGGATCCCATGAGACTGGCAGGAGTGTGTGATCTGACTTCATAGGTACAGACACAGCACTAATGGAGGCTGAGCACAGATGACAGACTGGAGACGAGCTCCTGGGAACCCAGGTCCCTGGGAGCTGGCCCCTGCCTCTGGGGTGAGTCTACTTCTGTCTGCATCAGAAGCTCCTCCTTGGAAGTATGGACATTGCAATGCTGTTTGCCTTTTTGGTTCCAATTCTCTGGCTACTCTTTATAACTGCCCTGTGCTGAGATGTCTGGCTGTGTCAGTTCTGTTTTCAGAAAGGAAGAGAAGGACTTGTTGGCTCAGCTTGGGCCAGGGTTTTAAGGGGAAGGAGGATGACTCAGGGATATAATATTGGGGCCACAAGAAGCCGAGTAGGATAAGGATGAGAGATGAGACCCAGGAGGACAGCAGGAAGACTTGGGTATTAAGAGAGAACCCTTCTGCACGCCTTCTTAGCTGGGCCTGTGTGTGCACACATACATAGGGCTTCTGTTGCTGTTGCCAGGGGATATTATTCCCTCACACACAAATTTCCAGTCCAGTCAGAAGACATCTGTGAGTTCCTTGAAGTTCCAGATCCAGTGTGGGTTAGCTCAAAAGTAGAGTTGAGGCTGGGTATGGTGGCTCATGCCTGTAATCCCAGCACTTTGGGAGGCCAAGGCAGGTGGATCACCTGAGGTCAGGAGTTTGAGACCAGCCTGACCAACATGGTGAAACTCTGTCTCTATAAAATACAAAATCAGCTGGGCGTGGTGGTGTGCATCTGTAATCTCAGCTACTCAGGAGGCTGAGGCAGGAGAATCACTTGAACCTGGGAGGTGGAGGTTGCAGTGAGCCAAGATTGCGCCACTGCACTCCAGCCTGGGTGACAGAGCGAGACTCCATCTCAAAAAAAATAAAAGTAGAGTTGGTTTGTCCAAGACGCTCCTCCTTGTTTCACTTCTACAGGAGGAGGCTTTCTTTGAGCTTGAGGAAAAAGGAGAAATAGGGCCCAGGTTCTGCTAGGGCCTCCCCTTCTCATGCGGTAATGGAGCTGGAAGCAGGTGGAAGCAGTCACTCCTGTGTTCTGAAGGGTGCCTTGTTTCTCAGTGTTGCAGAAGATTCCTGACCTAGGGAATCCGAAGGCCTGGGCTGGGGGTCTGCCCTGTCCCCCTGCCTGCGTGCACTTGGGAAGGGCCCTGCTCCTTCTGTAGGTCAATGTCTTGTTCTTCCACGGACATTGTAACTCTTGTCCTGGCTCGCAATTGTGAGGCTCCAATAAAGCGGTGGAGGATGAGCAAAGACACGGAGAAAATCGAGGCTTTCTCATACAGCATCTTGGGTTTCACTCTATGAACAAACAGAATAGAGGCTCAGCTTTTCTCCCTTCAGCACCAGTGCCAGAATTGATCTTATTTGCTCCTGGATTTGAGACCGGCATATTTGATCACTGGAGGCTGGACGAGACTTTCTTATGTGACTTGGGTCACATGTGCTTCATAACTGTCCTGCTCTCCCCAGATGTCCCCATGCCCATCCCCACCCAGAGTGTCTGCCATTGGTTTTAACCCTTGGGACTAGCCGCCTGGTGCTCCAAGGTGACATGCTGGCTGTGCAGCCCTCCTGGCTCCCTGATAACTTGCCTGCTGCGTTTTTCTAGGATGGGCATCCAGTAACGCTTTCTAACTGTCTTGCCAGGGAAGACGTCTGAAGCTGGGTGTTGATTGTGATGGGGTTTGATGCACAACTTGTGTGAACAATTACAGAAGTGGCAAGTTGTTTTCTTTCCTCTTTTCTTAAAATGACTAATTTGGGCAAAGAAGAAAAAGAAAATCCAAGTCTCTAGAAGTTGAGAGTGCTTGCCCGATCTTCTTCCTGGAGGAGCAAATAGGAGAAGTGAGGTGTTGCCACCCATCTGCTGGGTTGAGTGAGAACCTTGGCAGGCCGCCATGCCGTGAACGTCTCTTGGGCCCCAGTGACTGAGTCTTATCAGGGTAAGGGTAGGAGAGAGGGGTTCAGGATGGTCATTTGTAGCTTGTAACGGTCCCAACTGGAGAGTTGACTAATTTGAAACTATATAATCTCATCCATAAAATGGGGATACTTAAGCCAAATAATTTCTGGGATCCTTTTAATCTTACTTAGTTTAGTTAAATTGATTGATTTTAAGAGGAGAACAAGAAATTGAAATTTTACCCAGGTATTTCTGATCCATTTGGTCTTACATCCACAAGTTAGACATATGGACTTTGAAGAACTTGAAAAAAGTACAGCTTTCTACATTACCTACTTGGTAAGGATAATTGAATACAGTCCCATAATGCACAACCTCAGTTATTGTATAAACACTTACTGAGAAAATACATGGCTACCAGTGTCTAGATGGGGTCCTGCTCTTTTCCTATTTGCAGTAAAGCTGGGGGGAATTCATATACATAAGAAAAAGAACACATGAGAAATTTATTAAATGCCAAAGCAGAAGTAAAAAATGTTATGGGACCTCTAGAGGGGGGTACAGAAGCATTTGACTTGTGAGAGTGAGGAAGCTGACTCCGAAAATGGGCCTTAGAGAATGAAAATTTTTTCTGTTCTATTAGAATGGAGGAAGTGATTCCAGGCAGAGGGGCCATACAAGCAAAGATGCGGAGGCCTGGAAACACACATGACTTATTCAGGTCCCAGTGAGGCATAAGCAGAATGAAGAGGGTGGGTAACAAAAATACTGGCAAGGAGTTAAATTTGAATTGGGTTATGGAGACTTTGAAGATCGGGTAAATACAGACACATGCAATAGGGAAACTACCTGTTTAGATCTGTATTTAATTATAAATGATGATTACCAAGTGGCATTATTATCGAGAGAATTGATTTGAGTGAGACTGGAAGCAGAGAGACCAGTCAACAAGACCTGTTGTTTCGGGAGTGTTATACCGCGGGCCCAAGCTGTGGGAGGCTTGAACGTGTGCACAGAACTTCAGAGTCGGCTACGCCTTCCTGTACAGTTGTTACGCTCATAGCTGGTACACCACATCCTGCCAGCAGAAATGTAGGATGAGTAATTCCATTTACAAGGAGGAAAATGAGGCTGAAAGTGGCTAAATGACTTTTCCAAGGTCACCCAAGAACTTGATCCATGGTCAAGCGTATTGTCCACCAAGCAATGGAAAGCAGGGGAAGGGATGTCTGCACCCCCACCAGCATCATCCAACCCTTGTCAATCTCTGGCCTGAATGGCAACAATAGCCTCCCGGGGGTCTTCTCATGTGCACTCTGCCTGTCTTCCATCTCCACTCCAGCCTCTGCCCATCAGAGCATCACCCATGAGACAGGACACATTTTTCAAAAAGTTTAGACCCATTACCCTCATGCTTAAACTGTTCAGTGGTTTGTCATTGCTCCTAGGATAAAAACAAACTTAACTGTCCCTCCAAGACCCTGCATGGTTGGGCCCTACCTAGCTCTTCGGCCTTATCCCTCTTTTGACTTCCATCCCACCAGCTACTTTCAGTGGTCCTTCTTCCTTCCACCACTGGGCCTTGGCATAGCCCCTCTGTCCAGAGTGTCCCTTACTTCCATTTGGCCAGGGGACCCCTTACCCTCCAGATCTCAAGCCAGGTATCAGCTTCTCAAAGATGCTTTCAGCTGGCCTCTCCAATGAAATCAAACACTTACTACAGGTTCTTATAGAAGCCTTTGTTTCTCTTCCCTAGCAGTTAACATGGTTGTTATTTTGCAGAGGGGTGTGTGTGTGTGTGTGTGTGTGTGTGTGTGTGTGTTTGATGGATGCCTATTTTCCCCCACTGGGACTATAAAGCTCTCAAGTTTCCAGACCTTGAATACTGACTGGCACAGAGTGGGCACATACCATTCGTTGAACAATGAATAAATAACAGAAGAGACTATATTTGTTTTTATTATCCACTGTAACCCCCCAGTGACTCATTTGCTGCTTGATTACAGTAGGGACAAGTTTAAGGAATGAAGAGGTGATAAAAGGAAGGGAGGGAGATAGAGAAGAAAAGAAAAAGAGAGAAGACAGGGAAGGGAGGGAAAGGGAGTAGAGGAGAGGAAGGTTTTCAAGGATGAAGGTGCTGTGGAAAAGGGACAGTTATTTTTGCCAAGAGGTAGGGTTAGGGTGACCAAATCATTTCAGTTTGCCTGGGACTTCCTAGTTTCTAAACATGCTGCATCCCTGAAAACCCTTCAAGCTTGCCCTGCATGTGAGAGCAGACAGAGCAGAACTGGGCATAGAGCATGGAGCCACCGCAGGCCCCACCTGAAGTCTGAACCTCATGGAATCGGCCCACAGATGCACATCAGCCTGGGCATTTCACCTTGCTTTGGTCTCTAGGTCCCCAGGAACCAGGGAAAGAGATGATGGATACAAGAAATGGGTCCCTTGCTACTTGCTTGGGAAATCTGGAAGTGTGTTATTTAATCGAGGGATAGGATAGGACTGCATAGGAAGTTGTGTCTCGGGGAATGATATGATCTCATTAAGATGTCCTCCAGCACTGCAATTTAAAAGGGTACATGGAACTGTGTGAGGTCACAGATAGCTACTGTACCCAATTGCCTATCATATAAAGTTATTTTGACAATCAAATGAGATGATGGAGGTACCAATTGGAGTCTGGGACTTTCTGATGGCCTCAGTAAGTTACTATTCTTGTCTGGTGACAGTTCCACTGTAACCGGGTTTCTTCTTGGATGTTATGGGTTCTTGGCCTCCAACCTCTTACAGAATAAGCAGTGGGGCCACTTCGGCTGCACCGTATGCTCGCAAAGTAAAATTTCAGACCCAAAACGGTATTGCAGAAAGGTGATTTTATTTAGGTAGAGAAAAGAGAAGGAAAGGAGAAGTGAAAGGCTTCCATGAAGAGTGTGGAAGGGGATTACAGAGGGGAAATCCCAGAGGGAGCTCCCACCGTGTGGGAGGGGATTCCAGAAAGTTGGATATCCGGTGCAGGTGAGGGAGCTTGGACTTTTATCCTGGGAGAAACCCCCACCTTCTCCAAGACCCTGGGCCAATGAAAGGAGTTCCTTAGAACTTTGGCTGGAGTGATTGACTTTTTAGTTTCTTCCTGTGTCCTTGAAATTCAAACATAAACGGTTGAATCTCCCATATGGAGAGAGATGGGAGAGGGGCATGGCGCTGGGAAATTCTTGCCCTTAAAGCTACGCCCCGTCATGGACCCGGAAAGAGAACACATTCCCTCACCACGAGAGACACACTGGCCCGGAGGGTCAGAATATGGACTATGGAGTCAGCAAATGAAAGTTAAACCCTGGCTCTGCTCCTCTTAAGCTGTGTGACCTCAGGGAGTTACTCTTTTTGTTTTTTCCTTTTATTTATTTATTTTTAATTTAATTTTTTTTTTTTTGAGACAGAGTCTTGCTCTGTTGCCTAGGCTGGAGTGCATTGGTGTGATCTCAGCTCACTGCAACCTCTACCTCCCAGGTTCAAGTGATTCTCTTGCCTCAGTTTCCCAAGTAGCTGGGATTACAGGCACCCACCACCATGCCCAGCTAATTTTTATATTTTTAGTAATGGGGTTTCACCATGTTGGTCAGGCTGGTCTCGAACTCCTGACCTCGGTGATCCACATGCCTTGGCCTCCCAAAGAGCTGGGATTACCACGCCTGGTTAGGATTTTTAAACAGAGTGTATCCTATTGGGAAAAGTAGATTCCGGATTTTGGTGACCTTCAAACCCACAACACTGGTTGTAACATGTTTCAGAAACAGGCTACCTTTCTTTATGGGGACCAGGCCATTCTAGCCTCAACTAGCTCCACCCCTATGCTATTGTTTATACCTCTCTTAGGCTCTTTTAATTTTATCCCTCCTGATCTAGCTACTTATGTATTTATCTTTTGATCTTCCCCACTGGATGCAAAGTCTTTGAGGGCTTAATGAGACTGTAGTTCTTTCTACATATGGTCATCTACCTGTCCATTACTTTTTATGGAATCACAGAATCTTAGACTGTGAGGAACCATAAAGATAATCCATTCCAGTGATGCCATTAGACATCATAACCATAGCTCAATGATATGTATGTATGGGTGGATGTATGGATTGATAAATGGATGAATAGGTTAGTGGGGAGATGGATGAATGAGTGGCTGGACAGATTTATGGATTGGAAGATGAATGGGTAGGTGAATAGGATGGATGGGTGGGTGAGTAGATGGACTGATTGATAAATTGGAGGTTTGGAAGATGAATAGATGATTGTGTGGGTAGATGAGTAGGTGGGCAAAGGAATAAATGGATTGTTGAATTTGAAGATGAATTAGATGGGATGAAGGGAGAGATGGATCAATAAGTGAGTGGGTAGATGGATGGAATGATGGATTATGGATAGATAGGTGCTGGATGGTCAGGTGTGATCTCCCCTACTAAGGGAGAGAAAGATCATTCATGGTGAGGCTTTTAGGCTGTCTGCTCCTACTGCATCACCCACATCACTGCCCCCAACAACTTGTTAATGAAGGAAGTCCTAGGGGGGATTGAGTGATAAGAGCATGATCTCTGAAATTAGACTGCCTAAGTGCTAACTCTCTTTAACCTCTCTAAGGCTCAGTTTTCTCATGTATGAGTGGTGAGACTTTTTTACTGGAAAATGTGTATGCTACCTCTGGGCAGATTTTTGCTTTTTCAGATTAAAAGTCAATGACCTTATTCCAGAGATAGATGTTCTGATTTTCGTCAGGTCCATCTCAATGTTTATGACATTGAACCCTGTCCCAGCTACAAGGTCTAACACCCAAGTTGATTCATTTTTTTCTATATCAGGAAGCAAAGGGCCACAGAATATATACATTTTGCCAACGCAGTGTCATTTCTCATACGAGGAAATCTTTAGGGATGTTTGAACCACTGAGATATATAAGAAAATAAATTAGAGATGGGGCTGAATAAGTGGGAAAATCATTTCCATTGTTGTTCTCAAGTATAAGGCAAAAACACTGTTGACTTTGCCATGGCACTAACATCCCCAGCCATGGTCTCCTTTTCTGTGAGTGGATTACTTGGTGTTAAGTGATTGTGGGAACTAAGACCCTCTGCTCCCTCTTACCTACAATGTGCCTTTGAGCCTAACCTTGAAGAAGGTTATTTTCTTGGTACTGATCGTTATCTGCATTAGTGTAAATGTCACATGATATATACAAGTCATGTTTTGGTCTAAAGGCTTTGCAGGCATGTAGCCATTTGACATACTGTATATTTTATGTAGATATTTGTTACCTTTCTGCATTCACCAGAAAGATGAAGATTTTTAAGTCTCTTTTGTTCACTGCTGTAACCCCAGAAGCTAGAATGGTGCCGACAGTTCATAGGTATCCAGTAAATATTTATTAAGTAACTACATGAGTTATCTATTTCTTAGGAGAACCCTATGAGGTGAATATTATCCTTCCTACTTCACAGATGGGGAAACTAAAACTCAAATCTTAGGTAATTTTGAGGATATTTTAATTTGTGAGGCCACCATCTGAGGCTCATAGGTAGAGAAATATGCTGAAATGAATCATTTCGCAAGGAAAATAGGAAGCAAATAAAATGCACTTAGCTCGATTTTGCTGTTGGAAGGCAGTTATATTAGGTCTCTATCATGGACTTGCCTCTCTGACTGGTATGCTTAATCCTAATGGTTTACTATTAGCATTTGTGTTAGGGAGAAATTATCCTTATGGCCCTGAGGCATGCAGGGGAGGGAACGGACAATGAGGAGCACTTAGCAGGAGCCAGCGCTTTATGCGAATGTTCTCTCAGTTCCTCCTCATCTTAACCTGGTTACCATCCCATCTCACAGGTGAAAACACCAAGTCTGAGGCCAAGAGCTGAGCTGGCATTTCCCCAGGCCACGTGATGAAGGTGAAGCTGCCCATCTTTTCTGCTTCCCATTTTGTTTTATTTTATTTTATTTTACTTTTTGAGAGAGTCTCACTCTGTTGCCCAGGCTGGAGTGCAGTGGTGTAATCTCAGCTCACTGCAACCTGTGCCTCCCAGTTGTAAGCGATTCTTGCACCTCGGCCTCCTAAGTGGCTGGGACTACAGGCACATGCCACAATGGCCAACTAATTTTTTTTTTTTTTTTTTTGAGAT
>PVKP010035827.1:0-22949 GCA_004027715.1 Plecturocebus donacophilus | reverse complement strand
AGGGAGGCAGCCACTGAGACCTGAAACCTGAAAGATGCCAAGGAAAGAAGGAAGGGCATGGATGAAGCTGTTAAAGTGGAGTGGGGAGGCCTCGGAGAGAAGGTGGAACCTGCATGTGGAAATGTGAAACAGCAAAAGACAAGGTGCTTGTATTCTGAGTCCAAAAAGTACAACAGGCTGGGTGTAGTGGCTCATGCCTGTAATCCCAGCACTTCAGGAGGCTGAGGCGGGTGGATCATGAGGTCAAGAGATCAAGACCATCCTGACCAATATGGTGAAACCCCATCTTTAATAAAAATACAAAAATAGCTGGGTGTGGTGGCACATGCCTGTAATCCCAGCTACTTGTGAGGCTGAGGCAGGAGAATCGCTTGAACCCAGGAGGTGGAGGTTGCAGTGAGTGAAGATTGTGCCACTGCACTCCAGCCTGGGCAACAGAGTGAGACTCTATCTCAAAAAAATAAAGAACAACAAAGTAAGTTGGCTCTTCTTGGGCATGCGTTAGACAATTTTAATGTAATATCCATAACTATTCATCCTTTTCTTTATCATACTAACCAGAAAGCCCATCCCCAGAATGTACCTGAGGTCACAGAGATCTAAACTTTTTAAGGAAGGATGACTCGGTCTTCTCTTGGCTTTTGAGTAAGGCTAGAGAACTAAACTCAGTGCTGACCCCCCAAGCCAGGTACTTGGCAAATATATTTTGCTGAAACTGATGTGGTCACCATCCTGTTGGGGAGGGTGATCCACAGGCAAAGATAAATGCGGGAGGGAAGAAGAAAGGCCATTATGCCACATTCCCAAACACGCTACTGTAGAGGGCCTGCCGAAGAGGAAGTCAGAACCAGGCCTTTCACAAGCAAAAGAGCAGCCCCAGGTCCCACGGGCACCCACTTCCACACCAACCTGTGCAGAGGAGGGAAGTCACTAAGATCAACGGGGACGGCTGCCACCAAGCAGCTGCTTGTGGGATTCTCTTGAGGAATAGCCACATAAATGGTTCCCTTCAAAGAGTATAGGACCTGACAGCTCCCCCTCGCCCTGAATCTGATCCTCCTCCGGCGTCCCAGAGACCAGACAATGGTGCCACCCATTATCCAGTTTGTGCAAGTCAGAAACCTGCTCCTCCCAGCTGCCATGATGATTCATCACTGCTGGTGATGGGAGAGGAAGCCACTTCCCCTCTCCACATGCCTCTGCCACCTCACAGTTCTGGCATCATCTCCTCTCACCTGGGTACGGTGGCAGCTTCCTGTTGACCTCCCTACACCAGTTCGTGCTCACTATAATCCATTCTTCAGTCACAGCCAAGATGATCTGAAAATGCAGATCAGACTGTGGCTTTCACTGCTTCCAGCCTGCTGATGGCTTCTCATTACCCTTGAATGGAGTCCAGTGGATTGAGCAAGGACTAAAACAGCCACCTGATCCATCTCCACACCTCTGCGGCCCCACCCTGCAATTCCCCCAATTACTCTTTATGAGTCACCTGCTCATCTTTCTACATTATGAACCCCAAATTCCCTTCTGCTACATGGCCTTAGCACCTGTAACCTGTAACAGGTCCCTCCTTTCTGTGGCTCAGCGATTCTCCCTTAGAACCGGCCGAGGAAAGGGAAATACTGAAGGAAGGGGCTGTATAGTCTCCTCAGCTTCCGGGCTCCTTTGCTGGTCTGCGGTCTTCACCCTCCATAATAATTGCGGGAAGTAACCCAAGGTGATTCTATTGGGGAACCAGGGGTCCTTGGAAATCTCTTAGTAGCTGCAGTTCCTCCTGACCACCATGTCTGCTTCTCACAGACAGTTCCCACGCTGCCTGCAAGTTAGTTATATGCAGTTGTTTTCCCGAAGGTTCAAGGGAATATCCCAAACTGCACCCAATGGGAGAGCAAGGAGTTCTAACTTCTCGGGCTAGCTTGCCCCTTGGACAGAAGTAAGGGTCGGGCTCTAAGGCTTCACATTGGTCTTTGAGTGGACGGTCCCCACCCCTCCAACCCTTGCTCCCTCCCCAAGCTTCTTCATGACCACTTTCAGGCCCGTCTTTCAACTCCCAACATCCAAAGCCCAGCCCCCACTCCTCAGGACCCTCACCCCTTTAACCACGAACCAGAGCCCTGGTCATGCCCACTGTGCCTTCTTGGACATCAACAGATGCTAACGGGCTGTTCTGCTGCTGCGTCCCCCTCAGAGGGCAGTGGGCAGCTCTTCCTCACAGGCAGTGACCGTGGTTGTTCATCTGTAATTTGTCTCTGTTCTCTGGGAGATGCCTGTCACTAGTTTCCTCTTGAGTTACCTAAGGGAATGCGCCACTGTGCAGATTTAATCTTTTTCTGAGAATGCCATAGTCTAGTCCATGAAGAAGCCTTTAAAAAATTTACATGACCCTGGCCTTGTGAAGTACCTCTGGCCTTTGAATGCTATGTAAAATATGCCATATATGGCATGCAATGTATATATGTTAGCCTACTTCCTGACCGTGTTCCAGCTACTTGAGGGGCTGAGATGGCAGAATCCTTTCAGCCCAGCGCTGAGTCTAGTTCATGATGACAGCCTGGGTACAGCGGTGGGTACCAGCCCTGTGGCATTGAAACTGGCACTGAGGTAGACACATAAAATAGTCTGTGGTGAGTGGGCACAATGGAGGGGGCTCTCTTCCATGATGATGGACGGTTCCACAGCCAGGAGTTCTCTTTGACGAGCAATTTATACCATCCTCAGCATCAGGATGTTGGGAGTTGAAAGAGGGGCCTGAAAGCGGTCATGAAGAAGCTTGGGGAGGGAGCAAGGGTTGGCGGGGTGGGGACCATCCACTCAAAGTATTCATTATAAGCAGCCCCTCACCTCGGCTCCCCTCCCCACATTCACTGAAACTGCATCTGTCTCACCTGTTCAGGATGGAAGGCACTGCCTTCATAGAGTTTTTCTCTGATGCCTCCTGTTTCTCCCTAAAGAATGAGAGAGGGTTCATGTTCATGCCAATTCTCTCCATGGGCATGCTTTTCATTTAGACTGGAACATTCCTACTTCCCCAGACTGTGTCTCACTGAATGCCTCTTCTCTTTCACCTCTCAGCTCAACTTCATCAGAGAGTTCTCTTTCTTTCTCTTTTTTCCTTATTTACTGTGTGCCAGACCCTGAGCCAGATGTTGGGGATTAAAGATGAGTCAAAAGAAACATGTCCCTGTCCTTATGGAGCTTATGTCTTGGGGAGGGGAAGCAGAGAATCAAGTTGGTAAACGTAAGAATGCAGCTGTGATAAGCTCCTAGTATGCAAGATACTTGTGTTATAAAGAACCATAATTGGGGGAATTGGACCTAGTCAGCGAGGCCTGTGAAAGCTGCTTTAGGCATCCAAGGACACATATGAGCATCCCAAGCACAGGAACAGCCCGAAGAAGGGTCAAAAAACATATCTCCGAGCTGGAAAGAGGGCTGGGGTGACTGGAACAGAGAAAGTGCAGGGCAGGCTGTGTTCAGAGTCAGAGAGAAGAAAGGGTGGGATACCCAGGACTTTGAAGCTATTCTCTAGAACTTTGCCTTGATTCTAAGAGCAAAGAGAAGACATGCAGGTTTTAAGTGTGGGATGGGGATGAGGATGTCAAAGAGTCGGGGAGTAGGGGATGAGGGGTAAAGGTTTTCCTTTCAGAATATCACTGCCCTGTGTTCTGTAGAATGGAGTGCACAGCGGGTACTACCGTACGGCAGTGGTGCATTCGAGACATGTGCTGGTGGAGACAGGGGCAACGAAGATGAAGAGTGGAGCAAAATTCCAGAGGTACTTGGGAGCAAAGCTAAGGGAATCTGATGAAGACTGGCAGTAAGGAATGAGCAGGTGTGAGGATTCTCTGGTCCCTGGCTTCTACTTTGGATGATGGGGAGGGGACAGTGCTGTTCTGTCAGGACTGAAATAGGCCCTGATTTAGAAACAGATCATGAGTTTTATTATGCCTTCCCTCTTATCTAGGCCAGAACTCCCTGTATAAACCCTTATAGCATGCAGCACTGTTGTAATTAATCATTATCTGAGTAGTTATGCATTTATTATGCGAATTTCCTGAACAATTATTAGGTCCATGAGGGTGGGACTTGAATTTCTCTTGTTCATCAGGAAATCCACAAGGCCTGACTTGCTGGCATTCAGTGAATGTTTGTTGAATAAATTAGTGACCATCTGCCTTGCTGCGTCCACCCATGGGAAATCACCATTGGAAACATTCACCACTTCTGCAACCTCCAGGCATCCCAAACAGAATTTGTTACTAACTGCACATGCTGGAGTTGAAAAGCACTGGGCTTGGAGTCAAAAGACCCAGGTTGAAGTCTCGCTAGTTATGTGCTGTGCTAACAAAAGGTCTACAGATGAGTCAGAGATACCCAGAAATATGTTCCTTCGTTGATAGAGTGACCTGAAAGGCAGGTCAGTGAGAATACAAACCACAGCCAGCTGAGCCACAGCAGTGACCCTCCTGAAGGTGGTATCTCCTGTATGCCCTATCATGGCTTCCTTCACTTTAATTTTATTTCATTCTATTGTTACTATATTTAAATGGTGGGATCCTAGAGGGACCTCAGAACACATCAGGGGTCTCCAAGAAAGGACCAAGTTTTTCCCTAACAGTAGGGCTGCTCCAAAAGGAATTTCTCTAGGAGATGTTTATGTAAGAGAGATTTCCTCTCATTATTTCTTGGGGAAGAAGTCAGAGCCAGAGGGGTCAGCATGTGAGCTCTGAGTCACAGGGTGTTGGGGAGCAGCAGCTAACCCAGACTCAGGAGTCCTGGTTCTAGTCTCAATCTGCCGTGGGACTGTGGACATACAACCAGCTCCCGCCCATGCCTTTGTTTCTGCATGGAGATAATATTAATAACACTTTTGTGCTGATCTAACGTCTATTCCCAAGGTGGAAGTGTGCATGCGTGGGGTTGGGGGCAGTTGTTGCAGAGGCAGAAGGGGTGATAGTTGATAAGGCCAAAGTCCAGAAGGATCAGAGTTGGTGAAATGAAGCTGTTGACCTGTCCAGGAGGCACTGTGAAGAACAGGTTCAAACCTCCAGCTTTTCAGTTCCCTGGGATCATTTTGTGGCCCCTCATTATTTCCTACTGTAGTGCTCTATTTTTAAAAATAAGCCATAAAAACTACACAATTTTAAGTTAAATATTTATTCATGCAATTAAATTTTAAATGTGTCTCTTCTACTAGTCTATAAGCTTCATCAAATGCTCATTCTGTATGAATAGACCTTAGCACAGCGCTCACTGGGCACAGATTAAATGGAGGTCTGTTGAATGACTTAATGGATAGATGGATGCATGGCAGCAGTGGTTCCCAAGCTGCAACATTCCCTTCCAATGGCTCATCTGCCTTCTATGGGTTAATGAGTTTGTTCCCTCTTCCCCAGCCACTAACCCCTAGCCCCGCATTCGAGCAGAGCCCAAACCACTTTCTGTGTTCCCAAGAGAAAAACATGAATCTCTTCTGCTTGCTCGTCTGACTTGTTATTGGGACTCTTTTCATGGATTACATGGCTGCCATCCTGACAGTCTTTGCTTTTGTGATTGAAGAGTTAGAAATTAGCCCAGTCCTGAAGATTACTTGAGGCCACCAGCCATCACCCAGTATCTACAGTAAGTTGGCTAAGACCTCCAAGACCACTGTGGTTCTGACAATGAGAGCAGCTTGATTGTTTTGTTCTTGTTATTTGTTAGGCCTGTGTACTTTCCAAATAATATCATTCTTCCTCCTAACTACCCTGCGCTGTGGATGCTGTCTTATCTCTATTTTCCATGTGAGCGTACTGAGCCACAGAGGGGCACTTGCCCAAGGTCACACAAACATCAATGGGCTGAGCTGGCTTTGGATTCAGGCAGCTGAATACAGGGATGGTCCCTGTAATCATTACGTTCAATTTCCTCCTGCCCTAAAGTGTGTTTCTTTAGGTTAAGTTCTGCTCCAGCTGTGAGATTTCTACTCT
Organism: Plecturocebus donacophilus; assembly: GCA_004027715.1. Lineage (NCBI taxonomy): Eukaryota > Metazoa > Chordata > Mammalia > Primates > Pitheciidae > Plecturocebus > Plecturocebus donacophilus. The sequence continues at coordinate 16,977 of PVKP010035827.1, read as the reverse complement.
AGGATTCATACTGGGTCTCCAAGTGATGCCCAACTGCAAAGTGGGCAGGTGTGGAGGGGCCTGCTGTGTCCCTGGGAGAGGAAATATTTTGTTTTTTGAGTGTAAATGGTGCATACAAGTTCTGAAGATTGTCCTCCAGGGGCTGCAGGCTGGGCTTTCAGGAAACACTCAAGTGTCTGCTCTGGACAGGATCAGCTCGGGGAGGAGGGGCAGGTACCCAGCTCCTGCCTACCAGATTTGGGCACGCAGCCCAGGGTAGAGGTGACTCCCACACCTTCACTTCCCTGACACAGGCCTGGTGTCAAAGCTCTGATTCAGCAGAGGTAAAGTCTTTCTCACCATTGCGTTTATTTCAGCTTTGAACAATAGGATATCAAAGAGAATTTGGAATTAAATCCAAAAGTATGCCAAACAGTGGACCACTGCATATAGAGGATTGATGAGTATTTCATAAAGCGCTATCTTCAAGAAACAGAAACACTCCCAATTAGCGATTTTAACCACTTTTTAAAAAATTGCTTGGGTTAAGGTAAACTTTCAAGCAAACCTGGAACCAATATGCTGTTGTTTCTCCTGTTTGTGTCAATCTTACAGCTGTTGCTTTGCTAGGATTAATTTGCCTCTGAGGGGTTTCAACACTATCCTCCCTGGTGTATTTTCAGAGCCCATAATGTCAGGTAATCGGGACCATGTTATTTTTGTCTGAATCTCTGGGAGTGATGTAAGAGGAAAAAGGAAACTAGCTAACTCCCAACCATTTGACCAAAGGTTAAATTAGTCTTGGCCTTTCCCCAGCTGGACAGAATGCTGCTCAAACATTTATTCCGTCCAGCTAGGCAGAGTGGAAGCCCTCTTCCTTTCTTCTTTATTTGTTTTCCCTAAGACATCCATCCCCGTCATGCCCCCAGTTAGTGTGCCAATACTTTTGCCCTCTAGCCCGTACCTCACCACCTCCACGTTATTCATTATGGAGCATCAGCACTGGAGAGGAGTGTGTAGAAAAGTCTAAAAGCTTCATCAAATGCTCATTCTGTATGAATAGACCTTAGCACAGCGCTCACCGGGCACAGATTAAATGGAGGTCTGTTGAATGACTTAATGGATAGATGGATGCATGGCAGCAGTGGTTCCCAAGCTGCAACATTCCCTTCCAATGGCTCATCTGCTTCTATGTGTTAATGAGTTTGCTCCATCTTCCCCAGCAACTAATCCCTAGCCCCTGATTCGAACAGAGCCCAAACCACTTTCTCTGTTCCCAGGAGAACAACATGTATCTTTTCTGCTTGCTCGTCTGACTTAACATTGGGACTCTTTGTATGGATTACATGGCTGCCATCCTGACATCTTTGCCTTTGTGATAGAAGAGTTAGAAATTAGCCCAGTCCTGAAGGTTATTTGAGGCGATCTCAGCTCACTGCAACCTCTGCCTCCTGGATTCAAGTGATTCTCCTGCGTCAGCCTCCCAAGTAGCTGGGACTACAGGTGTCTGCCACCATGGCCAGCTAAGTTTTTGTATTTTTAGTAGAGATGGAGTTTCACTGTGTTAGCCAGGATGGTCTCGATCTCCTGACCTCATGATCCACCCACCTCGGCCTCCCGAAGTGCTGGGATTACAGGCGTGAGCCACTGCACCTGGCCCACTTTGCATTTTAAGTAACTTCAGGGCATAAGTTGTGGCTATTCAATGACATACCAGGCCAGGGAAATATTAGTGTTTCATTTTTGGCTTTTTTTTTTTTTTTGTCAGCATACAGAAATCCATTCAGTGGCCTGTAGGGCAAACTACAGCCTTCTGAAAAAAATGTCCTCTCTCCCACAAGCAAGGAACACTGTGATACAGTAGAATGAGCTGGGACTTTGGAGCTAGAAGACCTATAAAAGCAATGGCTAACATTTATAGAGACTTCATCAAGCCTATGCTAAGCGTTTTATGTGCAGGATTTCTTTCAGCATGTGCAATGATCCCAGGAGGCAGATACTTTTATTGTCCTTATTTTCAGAGAAGGAAATTGACTCTTCACGTGTCTGGATAACCACCTCAGCTCCCAGAAGCAGAGGGAGGAAACCAGTCCGGGGTTCTTGTGACAGCAGTATGTGGGCTACTTGACACTGCTTGCCTGAGAGTGCACTATGAACCCAGCCTCAGTTCCTTCTTCCTTGATAGGGGAATCATAAAATTTGTCTTTCCTACAGACAAGTTGGAAAGAAGCACAGATGTAAAAGAACAACAACAACAACAACAAAAAAAAAAAAAAACTGTGGACACTGTGAAACAATATGCAAGTGTTTCTATAAGTCTTAGACTGAGAAATGCTGCACAGCAGGGCCCCACCTGCTGCCTCCTGAGCTTCCCTTTGTGGCCTCAGCTCTTGCAATTCATGGAGTAGTGGTGGCAGGGGCTCACATAAATGGTAATGGTGACATTTCAAGTCTCAATGGATAAAATGTTAAAAGAAGTATCAAGAAGAGAACAGGGAGAGGGTCTAAGAAAACCAGGGCATATGGTGTCAAGGAGAAGGAAGGAAAAATAGGATGCTGAAATAGCAATCCTTGGGTTACAATTTTTCCTATTACCTCCTAGACTGATGTCTATTTGGATACCTTCATCCAGTCACATTCATTCTGTCACATGCATTCTGCAAGTAGCTCTCACATCTGACTTCTCTCTTCCCCGTCTGTTGCTGTCTTGGTTCAGGTATACATCACCACTCACTTGGGCCTTGTCATAGATGTCTTTGTCATAGAGGCATCCAGTCTCATCTTTTTCCAGCTCATTTTCCATCTTGTCATCAGTAATCTTATTCCCAAAGACTACCCTGCCCCTTGAAGATCAACATTTAATTTCGGAGTACGAGTAACTAACTTTCATGGCCTGGACCCTGCTAAGATTTACAACTATAGGTGGATTACTTCTCACATTTCTGTATTCCAGCCACACTGAACCACTGGCCATTCTCCAGGCAGGATATTTTCTTTCTCATCTCTGTGCTTTTCATATCTGGGAGATGGAGAGGATGCCCTTCCCTTTCTTACCTAGTGAACTCCTATGCATCCTGCAAAGTCCAACTCACAACTCATCCATCCTCATACGTTCTATACTGTAAGAGTATACTGTGTTTGAATTTCCTAGTAATCTTATAATTATTTATTACCTGTCACTTTCCCCCAGGTTTCTTAGGTATGTGTTAGTCATTTACAAATCTCTAGTATTACTGTCTGGTGCACAGAAGTCACTTGATGGGGGTTGTCTGAAAGAATGAATGAATCTCTCAATTTGGAACTAGGCTGTTTACAAGATGGCTCTTCTTTTCTTTGTTTAGTTCACTGGCTGTGTCCTCCTAAAAATTTTCATTCATTTTCCAACAAGCGTAGAAACATATTCTCCACCTCACGATGTGATGTGGTTATTTCTGATTTTTCCTGAGCTGAGGAACTGTGTGGCATGTAAATATCTTAAAGCAAGCAAACAGTGTTTTTATATATATTTTTTTAGTTAAAGTTTTTATTCAAACAAACACGTTTACTGATCCCTTAAGAACCTTGGAAAAGATTTTGGTTCAGCACAAGGATCGAACAAAATCTCTGCTCGTGCATTAATCCAGGGGAATGGACCTCCACACTCGCCCTTACTCTGCTCTTCTCACTGGCTTAACAAAAAGAATTGGAACATCGTTGGTGACACCATATTATTTAAAGGAGCAAGACTTGGAGCTATTTTTTCCTATCAAAAAGAAACAATATAAATTGCGTGCACAGGCATGTTTCCGTTGTTTTTTAATGAAAACCTATTCCAGTTCAGTGGGTTAACCAGAGCTGTTTTGGAGATACACTGTATTAGGCATACAGATCACAAATGTTATAGATGTTTTAATTGTTCCAGTTGATGAATATTCACTGATATATATATTCTATTCTGATTTTGCCCATTACCCAACATGTATAATAACTAAAAAATATAAATATATTTACATTAGTTTTCTACTAGTCTGATTACAAATGAGGGTTAAATTGTATGTGGTTAAAAGTAACAGCAACTGCAGCCACGTTTAAAATTAATCACTTCCACAGAAAGTCTCTCCTTTGAAATAATTATTAGGCTTAATTAGAGTTCTAGATGAAATCAATATATTTTCTGGGAAGTTTCTGTACTGGAAACAGTTACGTGGTCGTGGTTCCCAAATACAAACCCAAGGATCAGTGTAGGGCGGTTGACATATAGATTTTCAAAAGTGCTATCCCCAGACCCCAGCCCAGATAGATACTCTGATTTAGTGGCTCTGGGAAGAGCCTGGAAATCTGCACTTTTGCAGAGCCCCACGTGGTTGTGATATACAGATGGGTGTTTGAGGTCCAGCTCCATCTTATCCTTCATCTTGCACTGGTATAACTTAGGGTAGCACATTGGTAAGTCCTGAAGTGGCAGCTCTGTACAGGGACCTAAAAAGTGTGTAGCAGTGCCCTGTCTGCTGGTGTTCTATGGCTAAATAAAAATATGTGCCAATCAGAGAGCCAGAGTTTGGCTTTTGTGGGCACTCAACAGCCTCTTCATATGTAAGTGATTTGTCACAGATTACTCTGGAGTTATTCTATTGTGCAGGAGAAGTGGAATGGCCTAAGTGAAACCACACCTCATCAGGCTCTGCTCTCACGAACCTGAAGCTTTCCTCAGATCAGGGTTGGGGGGTACTGAGAGTTTCAAGGTAGACTGTCCTCTTCATCTGGTATAGATTGGGCCCCATGCATCTCAATGGAAGGCCCCTTTCCGCAAGGTCAACAGAAAGTAGATACCTTAGCCTGTTCGCTGAGCTGTAGGTCAGAGCCTGACTGATGGATAAAGTCACAGGGGAAAGCTCCCCAAGGTGAATGCAGTACAATTACCATGGGACACCCAGTGATGGCTGTGTACTCTCTTATTTTGAAAGCTGGATCAAGCAGAAATGGGGGAGATGGCTCCTGTTCCAGGCAGTAGGTGACCACTGGACAGCAAATTGCCTCCTTTAATATGAATCATTGAGCATTTTGGACTTCATTCTTTGTCATCAGTTATATAATAAATTTTTAAAAATATTTTAAATATTTAAATTCTTTCATCAAAAATGGGAAAAAGGTTTTTTAAAATCACTCAAACCGAATGTATGATTTTCATCCAAATGAAGTGGTTTGGAAACATGCCTGAAATCTTCATCTTTATTTTAGTATTAAGTTAGAATAGAGATAGAGATTTGTGTGTCTCCTTTTTTTTTTTTTAGTTTCTTGATTTCTTGTGATAAAATAAATTGCTCCAAAGGAAAACACAATAAACAATTAACTATGTAACTATGTTACAATTAACTACATAGGAGCAGACTGCCGCTATTGAGAGATGGAATACTAAGGTAAAAGGGTTGCACCTAGTAGTGCAAATCATTTCAGAACCTCAACAAATCAAATATTTCATCTTTAACCCAGATATTTACTGTATCTGCAAGTATATAGAGATGAATTTTAGAATCATTGGTTCTCCAAAATGAAAAGTTACCTTGACAAGTCCGTCATCTAATCATGTGTTTACAGATGAGTCATCAAAGCCAAGAGGGGTTGTGTACGGTCTCCTGCCATCGAGATGTTAGCCGTGCTGGCTCCAGAACTTGGGATGGGGGTAACACAGCCATGCTGGGACCTTCCCTGTTTCAGTCACACACGGTTGAACCTAGAACGAGAGGACACAGTTGTGCATCTTACACGTGTTTCCTTAATCCTGATGATGAATACTGTGACTGTGTGTTTTCATTTTAGGGGTCCATTTCCTCCTCAGTCTCCAAAGTTCAGCAATTTTTAAAAGAAGCTCTTACCTGTGCCGTTTTCCAGGCTAAAGCAGTGTCCAGGTGGCCAGCTCACATTGCACCTTTCTCTTTGGCAGATGTCAACAGTGGTGTTTATGAGGATTCATTCCCTTTATTTGCTCACCACCCTGGGCTCAGCCTGCCCATGGGATCATACGAGTTCCTTCTGCCACTGAGAAGAGCTCACGGTTCTCTCCCTTGTCTTCGAGAAGACTCCATGGACTCACTCCTTCGCTCCCTTACTCTCTTTCTTCCTTTCTTTCTTTCATCTTCCTCCCCTCTTCTTTTCTTCCCTTGCTCTTTTCTTTCTTTCATTCTTATGTTCTTTCTTTCTTTCAATTACTACCAGTCTCAGGTGTCTGAAACCTAAGATGTGTGAAATCATCTCGTCCGACAAGTTAGTAGCTGGGGGACTCCCTCACATTCCCCTCCACGTCCCCTCATATTGGGTACATTGGTAGCACAGTCTACCATCAACAGGACACCCCGCCAGTCCCTTTGCTGGAGATGTCATAGCTTTCACTGCTAATTTGGTAAGCATTCAGCTAACACCGTATTTATTACCTCTTAAAGGAACTGAGAATCCTTCAGTGGCCTCATAAGAACAATTTTTCCTCTAGGCCCTCTATACCATATTCTTTCCCTTTTTTTCTTAACAGTGTATCTGTGATGGCTGCTCTGATGAACAGGCATCATTCTCGTACTGCGGTTCAAGTCATGATGACAAAGTGTGGGTTCTCCAGCAGCCCCTCAAAACATTCCTTTCATGAACAAGCATGAATTTTCTTGTTGGTGGCACTCGCTGGTTACAATGATAAAGTTATCCAGGTTATTTCTTACGGTAGAGATTTAAAATAATCTTTCAGCATACAAAAATGTCTTGCTGACATCTGCTGGGCTCATCAATAAAGAGCTTCAAAGTTAGGGGAGAGACGTGGAATGTCAGTCCTGTGTCCTGACGAGTGTGCTTACTATTGCTACGGACCCTCAGATATTGTGAAAGGAAGATAGGCCACAAGCATTCTCCTAGCTGCATTTAAAAGATGATAGGTTTGTACCACACAGCAAAAATGCCCAGATACCGTTGTGAGATTCTGATTACCCGAAGTCTGCCAGGAAGCCCTGGGGAGTCTGAAAGCTGGCTGAGCTGGGGAGCCCGGGCTCCACCCATCCCCTTCCAAGCAGCGCCTTGAGCAGGGCGCTTCTGGCAAAGCACACAAACCTTTTGCATGTCTTTGTTGTGCTGTTTGCATTTTTCACTTCACCGCTAGCACCTGTAGCCAAAAGTAGAAGTTTATGAAAATACTCTTCAGCCAAGGCAGTCCTCCTCAAGTTCCCTTTTCCCACATGACCCTTTTCGGGGAAGCTCAAGGAGGAACTTTTTATGCAAGACGTGGGACTTTTCACTCTGAAACTTCTCCTTTGTTTTTGGAGCCCCTTCTTCTCAATTGTATCTAGTAGCTTATGCCTCGTTGGGCACCCCTATCAACTCTAACTAACCTCCCTTGATTTGCCTTTGATGGCTAGAGAGAGTTAAGGGCTTGCCTCTAATTCACACAAACTTGCAGATGGGCATGGCTCTAACGGGAGGGAGTGTGACAAACCACCACATTTCTGCACATACACACTCAGAGTTTGAGGGCTGAGCATTTTTGTTCCCAAGGACCTCTTTCTAGAGGGAATGAACACTGACTCCCACGGAGAGGTGTATTTTTCTTTAATATTTCTATGTCATCTCCAGCTACTTCTGGACCTATCTGCAGATGGGCACCCCATGAAGGGGGCCCCTCACATAGCTCTCTCTCTGTTTGGATGAGTTTTTGAAACTCTTCTTAAAAGGAAACTTCGCTCTATTTATCAAGTTATATTTATTTGCTACCCAAAGCTATTATAAAATTATAACAGTTGGAAATTATAATCAATTTCATCATGATGCTTTTCACCTTTAGTATATTTTGAATGAAAACATTTTTACATAGGAAGAGTATTTTTTCTGACACAAACATCAGGATTGATGTTAAGTCAACAGGGTAAAGTAACTGAAAATGGTTCTATTACAGAATAACTGAGATGTGTGTGGTTACTATACACATATGTGTGCTTAAAAGGCATGTTTAAACCTGCTTTATCCCAGTTCTGCAAAACAAAGCAACAAAAACAATAGGCCAAACTTGTAAAGTTGCCTATTTTGTTTTAATTTTAGAGTTGCTACTTAAACATTAACAGAAAGCTGAATTTTCTCTAAAACTTGTGGGAAAACTACTTTAAACTCTTAGAGTCTCAGTGTATTCCTCTGTAGTTTGGGTACAATCACAAATCCTGCCTCGCAAGTTTCAGGGACCAAATGAGACAATATGTGAAAATATTTTGAAATACAAATGTTAGTTGTTAGTGATGTATTTCCTTGGAGCACTGATTGGAAATAAGAGAGTCACTATAACCAGAACTGATTTTCCCTCTGCCCTCAAGCAAAATATTCAGGCTATGAGTAAGGCTTTTATTGCAGTTGCGCTTCTCCTGAGGAAGTCTGGTGAGACGTGTGTAAAGAAAGAACTGTTAACTTTTTTACAGAAATGAAGCCTTGTCTGAATGTTTTTATGCCTTGGAAAGCTTGATTTTGTATTACTACAGCATTAAGACTTGGGAACTGGAATCTGGACTTGAAGTCTGAAACTTACTGTGTCCCTTGGACAAGTCATTGAATCTCTCTGACCTTAGTTTCCTTATCTGTAGAATGATGCTGTGTTAAGTGTGGACCTTTCCAGCTCACGTACGGGGTGGTATTTGCTGATCTACGGTAGGAAGGAGGATAATGATAGTAAAACGTACATTACTGAGGCACTAAGTTGTGTACCTGTCCTGACTCCTCACAACAACTCCCCTTGGCTCCTACTAATATTATGTTCATTTTAAGGATGAGGAAAGTAAGGTTAAGAGAGGTTAGATGACTTGGCTAAGCTCATGCAGAGAATAAGTGGTAGAGCCATCGTATTCACCCAGGGAGTCTGAGTTTAGAGCTGGAACTTTTAACCACACCCCATGTTAAGATAAATTATAATATATACTTCACCCATTTAACTTACGCATTTAAACCAATCTGTGAATACATTCTTATAAGAAATTGAACTTTTCTGCATAAAGCTAACATGATACCTACTTTGCTATGAATGTTTCCAAGTCTTTCTCTGTATAGTTACAATAACACGTGAACATCATAAACATATCTCACATGTTTGTGGCATTTAAAAAAAAATTTATTTCCAGTTCAGGGATACACGTGAAGGTTTGTTACAGAGGTGAATGTGTGTCATGGGGGATTGTTGCACAGATTATTTTATCACCCAGGTATTAAGCCCAGTACCCAATAGTTCTCTCTCGTGCTCCTCTCCCTCCTCCCACCCTCTGCTCTCTAATGGGCCTCAGTGTCTGCTGTTTCCTTCTTTGTGTTTATACGTTCTCATCATTTAACTCCCACTTACAAGTGAGAATATTTGGTATTTGATTTTCTGTTCCTGTGTTAGTTTGCTAAGGATAATAACCTCGACCTCCATCCACGTTCCCATATAAGATATTATCTTGTTCTTTTTTATGCCTGCATAGCATTCCATGGTGTATATGTACCACATTTTCTTTAATCTGTCATTGAGGCGCATTTGATTGCATGTCCTTGCTATTGTGAATAGTGCTGCAGTGAACATTGACATGCATGTGTCTTTATGGTAGAATAATTTATATTTTTCTGAGGATATACCAAGTAATAGGATGGCTGGGTTTGATGGTAGTTCTGCTGTTAACTCTTTGAGAAATTGCCACACTGCTTTCCACAATGCTTGTATTTTTGTATCCAGCTAGTTTACATCCCCACCAACAGTGTATATGCATTCCTTTTCTCTGCAACCTTGCCAGCATCTGTTATGTTTTGATTTTTTCATAATGGTCATTCTGACTGGTGCAAAATAGAATTTCATTGTGGTATCTCTAGACCAAAGCTGGAGGCATCACATTACCTTACTTAAAACTATAATTGATATGCATTTCTCTAATGATCAGTGATACTGAGCTTTTTTCATATGTGTTGGCTGCATGCATGTCTTCTTATGAAAAGTGTCTGTTCATGTCCTTTGCTTCCTTTTTTGGGGTTGATTGCTTTTTGCTTGTAAATTTGTTTCAGTCCCTTATAGATGATGGATATTAGACCTTTGTAGATGCATAGTTTGTAAATATTTTCTTCCATTCTGTAGGTTGTTTACTCTGTTGATAGTTTCTTTTTCTGTATAGAAGCTCTAAAATGTAATTAGATCCCATTTGTCAATTTTCCTTTTTGTTGCAATTGCTTTTCATGCCTTTGTCATGGTGTCTTTGCCCATTCCTAAGTCCAAGATGGTATTGCTTAGGTTTTTGACAGGGTTTTTATAGCTTTGAGTTTTACATGTAAGTCTTTAATCCATCTTGAGTTGATTTTTATATATAACATAAGGAAACTTCAATCTTGTGTATGGTTAGCCAGTTATTCCAGCACCATTTATTGAATAGGGAGTCTTTTCCCCATTGCTTGTTTTTGTCAGCTTTGTCAAATATCAGATGGTTGTCCATGTGTGACCTTATTTTTGGGCTATTTATTTATTTATTTTTTACCAGTACCATGCTGTTTTGGTTACTATAGCCCTGCATTATAGTTTTAAGTTGGGTATTGTGATGCCGCCATCTTTGTTCTTTTTGCTTAGGACTGCCTTGGCTATTTTGGGCTCTTTTTTGGTTCCATATGAATTTTAAAATAGCTTTTTCCAGTTCTGTGAAGAATGCCAATGGTAGATTGATAAAAATAGCATTGAATTTATAGATTGCTTCGGGCAGGATGGCATTTAATAATATTGATTCTTCCTATCCATGAGCATGGGATGTTTTCCATTTGTTTGTGTCTTCTCCTCTGATTTCTTTGAGCAATGTTTGGTAATTCTCGTTGTAAAGATTTTTCACCTCTCTTTTAGCTGTATTCTTAAGTATTTTACTATTTTTGTGGCAACTGTGAATGGGATTGCCTATCTGATTTGACTCTTGGCTTGGCTGTTTTTGGTGTATAGCAATGTTAGTGATTTTTGTACATTGATTTTGTATTCTGAAAATTTGCTGAAGTTGTTTAGCAGCTGAAAGAGCTTGTTTATCAGCCAATTTGTTTAACAGCCAAAGGCCAAGACTATGGGGTCTTCTACCTATAGAATCATGTCACCTGAAATCAGGGATAGTTTGAATTTCTCTCTTCCTATTTGGATACCCTTTATTTTTTCTCTTGCCTGATTGTTGCTAGGACTTCCAATACTATGTTGAATAGGAGTGGTGAGAGAGGCTCTCTTCTCTTGTGCCAGTGTTCAAGGAGAATGCTTCCAGCTTTTTCTCACTCAGTATGATGTTGGCTGTGGGTTTGTCATAGATGGCTCTTAATATTTTGACATATGTTCCTTCAATACCTAGTTTATTCAGAGTTTCTAACACAAAGAGAGGTAGAATTTTATCACAAGCTTTTTCTGCATCTATTGAGATAGCCATGTGATTTTTGTCTTTAGTTCTATTTATATGATGAAGTACATTTATTGATTTGCATATGTTAAACCAATGTTGTATCCCAGGGGTAAAGCCTACTTGATCCTGGTTGCTTAGCTTTTTGATGTGCTGCTGAATTCGGTTTGTAAGTATTTTGTTGAGTATTTTTACATAGATATTCATCAAGGATATTGGTCTGCAGTTTCCTTCATTTGTTGGTTTTTGTTTTGTCTTTGCCAGGTTTTGATATCAGGATGATTCTGGTCTCACGGAACGAGTTATAGACGAGTCCATCCTCCTCGACTTTTTGGAATAGTTTCAGTAGGAATGACACCAGCTCTTCTTTATACATCTGGCAGAATTCACCTGTGAATCCATCATGTCCTGAGCTGTTTTTGGTTGATAGACTATTGATTACCAATTCACCTAACAGTCTGGCTACTTTTCCATAGGGCTGCTGCAGTATACTGGGAGCCTGCCCCAGTCTCTATTCACTTGGATTTTCTAGTACCTGGAGGTATCAAGAGTAAAGGCTATGAAACAGCAAAAATAGTGGCCTGCCCCTCTCTGAGAGCTATTTCCCAGGGAGGTGGGACCCTGTTGCTGGCCTGAGCACACCTGTAGGAGGTGGCTGGAGACCTGGTTGGAAGGTCTTGCCCAGTGAGGAGGAACGGTGTTGGGGACCCGCTTATAAAAGCAGTCTGATCATGTTTTTATAGAGCAGCTGTGCTGTGCTGGTAGCCTCCTTCTACCCCCAGTTGGCTTGGACTCTCCAAAGCCTGAAGGCTGGATGGCTAAGTCACCCAAACAGCGAAGATGGTGGCCCACTTCTCCCCCTGAGAGCTCTGTCTCAGGGAGGTACAACACTGGGGCCAGTGGCTGGCTGGAATTCCAAACCAGTGGGTCTTATCCCATGAGGTGCTGTGAAAGTGAGGCCTGCAGACTGTTGCTGCTCAGTTCTCTGGATTCAGCCCCTTTCCTAGGGACATATACCACAGTCTAACCTCTCACTTTGCTGGAGATGCAGCTAGCTACTTTTGCTGGGAAGTCTGGAAAGCTCAGGTATCTAAGGCTTCTGGGTCTTTGTGCATGCCTGGGCAGATGCTCTCCCAAGACTCCAGATAGCTCTGTGTGTCAGACTGAAGGCCCTGGTGGAGTGGGTTCACCAGGGGATCTCCTGACCTGAGGGTTGCAAAGATCCACGAGAAAATCAAGCGTTCCTGGGGTCACACATGAACTTACTGCCTCCCTGGGCAGGAGAAGTTCCCCTGGCTCTGTGTTGCTTCTGGGTGGGCCGTCATCCTGCCTTGCTTTTGTCTATTCTCCATAGGTCAGGTTGTTTACTTGATTAGTCCCAGTGTGTGCACCTGGATGTTTCAGTTGAAGGTGCTGTACTTATCCTCCCCTCTTGTTCCTCTCCATGAGAGCTGTGCACACTAGCCACTTCTAGTCGGCCATCTTGGCCACCCACTGTTTGTGTGCATTTTTAACCTACATGGTATCATGCTTTAAATATTTTTCTGCAACAAGTTGTCTTCACCTAACAGTTATGTTTGAAACTAATCATTCTTACTCTTCTTGTTATATGGAAAAGAGTCAATAAATGTAGTTTGTTTTATGGTAGAGCTTTATATTTTATTTTAAAAGTATGAGTGGCGTCTCATGATTGTGAATCTGTACTGCTGTGACTACTAGTAAGGTTAAGAAACTTTTATTATGTTTACTGGTTGCTTATATTCATTTTTCTTTGAATTATCTCTTCATATTCTTTGCTCAGTTTTCTTTTGGCTTGTCTTTACCTTCTTAATTTCTAGGAGCTCTTTTTATACTCTGAATGCTGATAATTTGTTTGTTAATGCATTGCAAATATTTTCTTATATCTGTTATGTGCATATTTTAAAAAAATACCATGGTGAAACCCCCTCTCTACTAAAAAAATACAAAAATTAGCCGGGTATGGCGGTGGGTGCCTGTAGTCTCAGTTTCTCTGGAGGGTGAGGCAGGAGAATCACTTGAACCCAGGAGATGGAGGTTACAGTGGGCCGAGACCACACCATTGCACTCCAGCCTGGGTGACGGAGCTAGACTCTGTCTCAAAAAAAAAATACTACTTATGAACTGAATACCATGTTCTAGGTATTGGAATGCATTGTCAAAATAGCACTGCAAACTACGTATTACTCTCCCTCTCACTTGTATAGCAGAGGAAAATGAGAGACAAAAGATAAGCACCTTAATCTGAGTCCCACATAAATGGCAGAGCCAGAATCTGAAGCTTGCCTATCTGACTCCAGTCCCAGTCTTACTACTACTCTTGACCTTTGTCTAATGTAATGATCCCACTTGACCAAATGCAAGGATTATGTTTCAAACCTCAGATCATTTTATAATAGACTAAGAATATAAACTCTTTAATTCAACTGATAAGTTCTCATCTACTTTCCATCAGTGCTATTTGGTGTAGCACTATGCAAGCAAGCCCAGGCAGAACAAATCAAGCCACAAGCTACTTGAAGACAGGAGCCAAGTCTTGTTCAGAGTGCTGTATCACATGGAGGTGCTAGGAATTGATGAGATGAAAGGTCCTGTCTCCAGCAGGCGGAGTTGTACTTGTCTGTTGTCAGTGGCTGTCAAGGATCTGTTGTCTTCAGGATCCTTGGGGATGTCTTTCCACCACTATACTTGCCCCACCCTGATCCTGGGTTCAGAGCTGTCTGGCTAGATCCTGCAAACCTACCCTGCCCTGTAGTGGGTTTTCTGTTCCTCACTGTTACTGCTCCTTGTGGATTCCAGCAGAGCAGCTTTGAGTCCACTGGCCAGCCTGCTACGCTAGAGAAGCCATGTTAGAAATCAGTCTTAAGGTCGTAGAGCAAAAAAAGTAAATCCTAGTATTGAGTAATCTTCAGGAGCCTCTCTTCCAGATCATCCCCCAGCCACCCCCTTGCAAATCATTTCCATTTGTTGTCAGAACAGACTACTGGTCCCCTTTTCTCCCTTTCTCAGTCACTTTTTAAGGACCTACAAGTACCTCACTAGTTTTCTTATGCACAGTCATGTATCTACTTTGGTTGACGGGTAGATTTCTTCCCCTTGAAGTTCATTCCATGTACTTTCTATTGTCTTTTGTTACTTCTGTCTACATTGTTTTCTAGAAGCTGTCATCACAGAGGGAGTCAGCACAGGGTTAAGTAAGATTTTTGGGCTTTGGACATACATTTGAATCTCCTAGCTGTATGCCACTGAGCAAATTAAAAGTGCCTGATATATTGTAGGCTACATAATAATAATGCTGTCTTTTTCTGACTGCTTCTCTCCATCCACCCTTCTAATGTACTTTTTTGGAAGCAGAGCGGTATTAAGAAACTTAAATGTCAGAGTCTCTTTGAAAGTTCCTTTAAAAATCCCTCCAGCTCCTTCTCACCATCAAAATGTATCACTTTCTTCCTCTTTCTACTCCAGGTTCTCTTCTTCCTGTACTTATAATATGATATTGTAGAGATATGATATTATAGTGATGTATTCATTTCTCTGTCTCCCACATAGGCTGGGAGCTTCAAGCACCAGTACTTCCTGTTCACTAGGTAGTCTATGACTTAGTGCAATGCTCACCACTGAGCATGGGACAGTTCATCCTTGCTGACAGTATGAATGAAAGAATGACAAAAGGAAGCTGGAGAAGTGTGGATGTACACACTAGTGAGCAGAGTGGGCATCATACCAAATGGGTAAGCTGGAGTTGAAAAGGAGAGGAGTGGACAGTGAGGAGTGGTTCAGCAGGGGCTGGGGACTGGGGCTCCATCACCTCTACTGATGTCCTACCCCAAGATCTGAAAGAAGACTGAATTCTAGTTTCTGCACTGCCAGTTCTGATAGCCTCTCAAATCTCAGCTTCCATCAGCGAAAGGGGATTAATCATATCTTTCACCCAGGACAATGTTGAGCTCTCAGTAGAACCATGTAACATAAAGAAACCTCACAAATGCAAAGGATGTTGAGAGGAGGAAGCTAATTCTGAAGTTTAAGTCACTTGTTCAAGGGTGTGGAGTTAGCACACAGCTGGGACCAGAACCCAGATGCCTGGACTCCTAGTCCTAGCTGCCTGTCTGAGAGCACTAGAGTGAAGAACACCGAATCTTAAGAAATGCAAAGGAATTCTTCATACGCTTGCACACAAAGCCTGCACTCATGTCCAGCTCCAAAGCAAGCCAGTTGGATGCTAAGAAACAGGAAACAACCAAGCTATGAAGAAAACTGATCCAAGTGTTGAAAAGATAATTTGTCCAAAACCAGATCCCTGGTGAAGCTTCATTGTGTTGTTTATTAGCTAAGGGTAGGAGTATGTGGAAATGAAGGGTTGCTGGGACCATTAATAGAGGATCTTTATGGCCATTACTGACTCAAATATCAGGAATGAAGGGCCTTTGCTCTCTAGAATCCCCAGCTCCTTTTCTGGGGCAGTCTTTCAGGTATGAAATCAGTCAGCTTTGGAAAACTGTCTTTTTGTTTGATGCTGCAAAGGATAGAGGCGGTAAGGAAAGAGACAATCAACAGGGCAGGGCTTGCATCTTCCCAGAGGGACCAGCGGAGAGGCACATTTACCTTGACAGGTTCCCCTTCTGAGGCAGCACCTGGGGGTCCCCAGGGCCATTCATCCAGGAACCCTGAGCCTCTGTGGGCAGGTTCTGGGCTTGGGAGAAGCCCTTCCTGGCATGGCTCCATGCTAGAAAAAGAATTCTGCTTTCCCCCTGCAGGAGGAGAGAGGGTCTGGGGGTGAATGGAACCACAGCCCTCCAGTCCCAGAATGGCACAGGCCTTCAGCAAGATGACGACAGCCAACATAAGCTGGGCCCCTAGGGCACACCAAGCACAGAACAAAGAACCCTGCATACATGATCTGCTGTCATTTCCCAGAACCCAAAGCTTCAGCTCTCCCATCCCTAAGATGATAAGACCCTAGAGGACCCATAATGCCTGTCTTGAGACCAGCTGCAGCACCAGCACTGGTGCTATATGTTAAACATGTACATGACGTGTTTGGAAAGATACCAAGAAACAGATAATAGTATTTGTTTCTGAGGACTGAGACACAAGGATAAGGGATTGGAAGGAAATTTTGCAGTGTACATATACTTTTTTTTTTTTTTTTTTTTTTTTTTTTAGAATTCCAACCTAATACATGCAGTTAACAAATTTAAAATAACTAAAATAATTCACATTTAAAATAATATGAATAACAAATACAGATTTCTGGGCTTACTGCAGTGCAATTGAATCAGAGTATTCAGAGAGGAAATGGGATAACCATATTTAATCAATTACCCAAAGTGATTCTGGTGCCAGGTTCAAGAACCACTGCCCTTAAAGACAGCTATTCCCTCCCTACTCATGACCCCTGTATTTTACAGATAAGAAGACTGAGCTGGGAGGGGAACACTGACTAAGCCAAGTAATAGAGTTTCTGAGAAACAGAATAGCAAGTAAAGAATCCCATTCTCTCTCCCTCTTTCTCTTCCTCTTTCTTTCTTTCTCTCTTTCATTCTTTTTTTTCTTTCTTTTGCTGTTTATTTCTCCTTTTCTCTCTTTTTCTAAAATCTCTTCCTCTTTCTTCCTTTCATTC
>PVKP010035826.1:0-22951 GCA_004027715.1 Plecturocebus donacophilus | reverse complement strand
GTTTTCCATCAAGCCTTGTTCTGTTACTGATGGGGAACCAGCGTCCTCTGTGGGAGAGACTTTCTGATTCTGAGTGTTCTCAGTTTTTTTACGGTGGCTTCTTGGCATCTTTATGGTTTTATCCATCTGTCGTCTTTGTAATTATCCACTTTCGAATTAGGTCTCTGAGTGGACGTCCAGCTTGTCAATTCCCAGCTCTGGAATCTATGTACTTTTCACTGTGCGACTCACAACGCTAGCTAAAACAGCAGCGTTGAAATTCGTGGTGCTTTTCTGCCCAGGGGTCTCCGGTCTGGCTTCTCAGTCCCTTTTTCAATCAGCTGGATGGACTGCTCTGACTTCCCAGAGCGCCAAACATCATCCAAAAGGAGACTCAGTCCCGTTTACTCCGCACCAAGAGCCGCCGAGCCGAGGCGCCAGCAAAAAAGCCGCACCAGCCGAAAGGGTCGCGCTGGCGACCCGTGGGGCTCCTCCACTGGGAATGTCCTGGTCCGTGGGCAGCAAAAATTTATCGGTAAGTGTGGCGTCCACTGGCTCTCTGCGCTTTTACTGGGAGCTGCAATCCTGAGCTGCTAGTGATCGGCCATCTTGGATCTCTCTCCACAAACATTTCTAAAATATTCAATTCCATAGCTTTTCCTGGAACTCTTAGGACAGAGGATCATCTTTCTGTTGTTGATTGT
Source organism: Plecturocebus donacophilus (assembly GCA_004027715.1). NCBI lineage: Eukaryota > Metazoa > Chordata > Mammalia > Primates > Pitheciidae > Plecturocebus > Plecturocebus donacophilus. The sequence goes on along the minus strand of PVKP010035826.1, from coordinate 22,268 downwards.
GAATATGGAAGAATGCTCTTAACGTACAAATAACTTCTCTCCTGACACCAAATCAGTCCATCAAAACTGACACTTTAATAACTCCTAAATCCTTCAAGGCCATTGAATGTAGTGATATTTGAAGCCAGACCACTGAGAGGAATTCTCATTTCGGTGAGTTAAAATTTCTCATTTTCTTTCTTACTGTGGTTTGAATGGGCTCTCTGACATTTGCAAATGCGAGTGAGGTCCCTTGCTATTCTGAGGAGCTCTTTAAGGAGGTCTCAGAGACTGAAGATAAGACAGTCAAGGGAGGCAGGTGGGTTATGTGCCACCCATAAAGGCAGACGTAAGAGGAAGAATAAGCAAGGTCATGACACCGGTCCAAAAGATCTGAGCAATGAATGAGAGCCTCTGCAGGGGAGCCAGCAGGGAAACGTGGCACCATCCTTCCCCTTCTTTGGCATAGCATGTTACTGCTTATAGTGCACATTTTATACAAGATCGTATCTGTATATGTAGATACCAGCAGCCAGACTCTACAGTCAATACTCGGAGACTGGTTTTGCTCAGATTGTGTGATTAGAAAATGGTACATCCAGAAGAAATAAAGTCAAGTGCCTGTGAAAGAATGGGCCCTCAATAAATGCTGATGATTTTCCTTTAAGAAGAAACAAAAGGGAAATGAAAGTATTATCACATATGCAGTTTCAGAAGTAAAATGTAATATGATATATTTGGGGGAGTGCTAAGTAGTTTAGATATAGTTATTGTAAAGTATATGAGAGAGAATGTTTAAAAAAAGATGAAGAAATGACAGTTGAGGGCAGGTTGTGGGGTTGTGTAAATGCTTTGTTAAGAGGGATGTACTATATTCTTGAGGAAAACAAAATGTATTAAAGCTATTTTTTTACTCTCATTTCTTCCTATATTTAATTCAGGGCTTGTGAACATGAAATATAAACTGTCCTGCACCCTAACTCAGACCTTTCACTTTTTATGTGATATAAAATAAAAGAGTTAGATCATTAAAATCTATTTAGGTAGCATTTTGAAAAAATAATTGCTTAATAAACTCTGTTTTATTCATTTAATGAAGAGGAATACGGAGATCATTTTCTACCTTGGAGTTTGTTTAAGATCTGATAGGGAAAATCAAAGAGTCATTCTTGATGGAAAGATTTTGAAACTAATTTTCCTACACAGCATAGTTTCAGATCTGCCACTAACATGCTGTGTGATTGTGGGGAAATTGTTTTTTTGCTTCTGGACTGGAATCTCTTTACATTGAAAATAAAGGTCTTAGATTTGACTTGAGCTCTGATAGATGATCCATTCTATGTTCAGTACTGTAATTAGGAGTACATGAAATTTTGGCTGAGTGTGGTGGCTCATACCTGTAATCCCATAATTTTGAGAGGCCAAGGCAGGTAGATCACTTGAGCTCAGGAGTTCAATACCAGCCTGGCCAACATGATGAAACCCCGTCTCTGGTTAAAATATACACACACACTAAAATTAGATGGGTGTAGTCGTCCACATCTGCAATCCCAGCTACTGAGGGGGCTAAGGCCGGAGAATCACTTGAATCCAGGAGGCAGAGGTTGCAGTGAACTTAGATCATGCCACTTCACTCCAGCCTGGATGGCAGAATAAGATTCTGTCAAGAATAAAAAAAAAGAGAAATTTTATTCTTAATGTACAACCAAAGTAAGTGTTCCCAGGGAGGAGGCACTCAGAAACATCCCCCAGGACTCCAGGGTTTATAATTTAGAGTGGACTCCTCTCTGCAAAGCAGATGATATCATGATTGTGTGCACTAAAACAATGGAATCATCATGACCCTTGGCCATGGGCTTTACTCATGGTTACCTAATGAAGATACACATTTGTTAAATTTGTATTTGGTTGGTTGTTCTGCTAATTGAGTCCTCATTTTAATTCTGTGAATGAATATAAGTTACCTGGAGCCAGGCCATCTGAAAGATGTCTTATTCTCTTTTGATTTACCTGTGCTCCTTCCCTTATTTGAAAAAGGAAATTCCACAACTGGAGTCATAAATATAGTGATTTACTTATAAATAAATTGAATTATTGACAGAAAAATTATTTAAAGAAATAGTAGGTCAAAATCTTAAGCTCAATTTTAGGAGCTTATTTCCACTGCGTATTTATAGCTCACCCTTTTCAAGGTTAAGAACATATCACAGAATCATCTGCTTTGATGAAAATCCAGTTGCAAGAGCTGCTTGGCTGAAAATGAATTTGGAGTAACTCAGGCATGGAACAAGAATAGGCTAATTCAAGTACTGTTGAAGACCTTAATCCTTCTTTTTTTTTGACATTCATTCCTGCCATTTCCTTTATCTCAGATTGATTTTTGACATTTTCTTTTAGCAATTTACATAAGCTGCATCTTGACATACACAGAATTGACACAATGACACATATATAAAAGCACTACTGTACATCATATGTTCCACTGTTTACTTAGATAATATAGCATGCTTACTGAGCTACATAAGAATTTTCTTTTTACAACTTTTATTGAAAATATATTGTCACTCTTTACCCTGATGTTATGTGCTGAATTGTCTTTTTCCATAAATTCATATGTTTTTTTCATAAATTCATATGTTGAATCCTAGTCACCACCTTGGCATATGATTTTACTTGGAGATGGCCTTTAGAGAAGTAACCAAAGTAAAATGAAGTCATATAGGTGGGCCCTAATCCATTATGACTGTTGTCCTTATAAAAAGAGGAGATTAAAATATAGACACACAGGGGAAAGACCATGTGAGGACACAGCAAGAAGGCTGCCGAGATGTAAGCCAATACACACACACACACAGACACCATACATATATCTATGCATATATATGTATATATAGTTTCTTTCTGCCTCCAGATTTCAGCTAGCAGTTAGTAGTGTTGTGATTAACAGCATTTACATATCTCCCACTTTATGTGTTAAGAGATTTATTTGATGGGATGGTATTGCTCAGACAGAAGGTATATGAATGTGCTATGTCACAAGAAAAATGCAAACTCTTTCCAAAATTATTTGGCAGTATCCACTTCACCAATAATGAATAATGAGTTTCAATAATGGGCCAAATTTTTGCATGACATTTGCACTTCTCCTCTATAAAATTTCTGTGTATGACCTTTCCACTGTTGTTAGTACTTTCCTTACCATTTTGATGTAATCTATAGAATAGGCATATTATTCTTTTACATGGTTTATTTACTTCAAACATATCTTTGTCTTTGTAAATTACTTCTCATTTTGATGTCAACAAGTTTTTCTTTTTCTTTTAAATGTCCAGGAATATCAAAGTTTTCTATTGTGATTAATTCACTTGATGATTAGCTCAGAAAATTTGCCTCTGTTCCTGAATTGTATAATTATTAGCTGATGATTAACTAAAAATTTTAGATCTTATTATCTTTCCAATTTTGCTACCTGGGATGTAATTCGGTTTATAGTGTGGATTTATTGTTATTGTTTTGGTTTATGGATATCTAAATAACAATTTGTCTTAGAGTAGCTAAATAGTAATTCAAATTTATTTAGTAAGAGTGCTTCCATTCCACACTATTTTGTATGTGTGTGTATATATATGTATATATATACATGTATGTGTTGCATTCTTTCTTTAAGCTAGTTTGTATTTTTAACTCATTCTGCTGTATCAATGTACATATCTATTCCTCTATCAGAATCAAATTTATTTAAATATAATTGCTTTACAATATGAGTTAATTGCTATCACTATTAGCATTGTTTTCTTGGTATTTTTTCATACTGTGGTTTCTCAATTCAGATAAACTTTAGCATCATTGTTTTAAGATTTAAAATGGCTCATGTAACTTATTTATACTTATGAGTAAACCTATGAAGTCATGTAGACAAGTTATTATTTCCAATAATTTCCCCAAGAATACAGTAAGCTAGTATGTTGCATAGCTACACATTATTTTCTCTTCTGGAAAATAAAGCATCTTTTCTTAACAGGTGAAATATTGCTTCTATTTCTATGATATCATCTCCATTTTGGAAATCATAGGTAGTTTGGACTTCTGTTCTCTGTCCTCTGTATCTATGAGTTTTTTCCATAATTTTTTCTAGCTTCTAGGATACTGGAGAGAAATATCTTCATTTTCCATTAGTCTATATTGTTTGACACTGATTTTGCTTGCCCATGGATTTTCCGTTTGTTGTTGCTATAACATGGTGGATTTTCTTGCAGTTTTTACTTATTAGTGTCTGTCATTTTCTCTCTCAGCTTTTATCTTGGTTGCTATATTTTCTTGCACCTGCTTATACTAATTCTCTGATATTTGGTTGTAGAATAAATACATAGTCTTTTTTTACGTCCTTTTCTAAACAGACAACCTACCTTGATGCATTTTATTAATGACCACAGACAGACAGACAGACTATAAAATATTTTTTATCAGTTTTCTTGAATAAATCTTTTTCCACAGGCTTTGTATTCTTCTAAGCCTTCTTTTGAGTTGTTTCTGCTTTATAGTGCCCATTGCATTTTTATTTGTGTTTGACTTTCTCTTATTCTCTTGTACATCTATCATTTAGTCTCCATTGGATCTATGTTTACAAACAGGTCAGGGCCAACAGTTTGACTGACTCCAGTTCCCATAAATCTTGTTCTGCATCCTCTGACCCATTGACTCCCATTATGATGGTATCCCGTCTGGTTCAGAATTATTCCAGATTTTTTATTTTCATAAGGTATTATTATTAATACTTGGAAGAAAATAAACCTGGAATTCTGACAAGGTTGTGGAACAACAGCAACTGTCATGTACTTTAGATAAAAATGGTATAGCCACTTGGAAGACAATTAGGCTGTTTCTTACAAAACTAAACTTACTCTCGCTATATGATCCAGCAATTAAACTTCTTGGCATTTATCCATAGTAGCTGAAAGCTGTCCCTACAGAAAAACCTACACACATATGTTTATATCAGCTTTATTCATAATTGTCAAAACTTAGAAGAACCAAGATATTCTTAAGCAGGTGAATGGACAAATAAACTTTGATATATTCAGGCAACAGAATGTTATTGCTGGATGAAGTGGCTCACACCTGTAATCACAGCTATTCAGGAGCCTGACATGGGAGAATTGCTTGAGCACAATAGTTCAAGACCAGCCTGGGCAACATAGTGAGACCCTTGTCTCTAAAATTAAAAAAAAAAAAAAATAGCTGAGCTTGTTGACACACATCTGTAGTCCCAGCTATTTGGGAGGCTGAGGCTGAGGTGGGAGTATCACTTGAGCCTCAGAGTTTTAGGCTGCAGTGAGTTATAATCACATCTGTGAATAACTACTACACTCCAGCCTGGGTGACAGAGTAAGACCCATTAACAACAATAAAAAAAGATACGTGTACTCATATGTTCATTGCAGCACAATTCACAATAGCAAAGACATGGAATCAACCTACAGTCCATCGATAATAAATTGGAGAAAGAAAATGTGTTACATGTACACCATGAAATACTTTGTAGCCATAAAAAGAATGAAAGAATGTCCTTATGGAACTGGAGCCCATTATCCTAAGTGAATCAATGCTGGAACAGAAAGCCAAATGCTACATGTTGTCATTTATAAGTGGAAACTAAACACTGAGTTCTCGTTGACATAACAATAACAATAGACCCTGGGAAGTACTAGAGAAAGGGAGAGAGAAAAAGAGGGTGATATTGTTTGGCTATGCATCCCCACCCAAATCTCCTGGCAGATTGTAATTCCCACATGTCCAGGGAGGGACCTGCTAGGAGGTGATTGGATCATGAGGGCGGTTTTCTTTTTGCCGTTCTCATGATATTGAGTGAGTGAGTTCTCACGATTTCTGATGGTTTGGTATAAAAGTCAGTTTCCCCTGAGCTCTCTCTCTCTGCTGCCTCCTCCTGAAGAAGGTGCTTGCTTCTCCTTCACCTTCTGCCTTAATTGTGAGTTTCCTGAGTTCTCCCCAGCCATGCAGAACAGTGAGTCAATTAAGCCTTTTCATTTATAAATTACCCAGTCTCAGGTAGTATCCTTACAGCAGTATGAAAATGAGCTAATACAGAAAATTGATGCCAAGAGTGAGGTATGCTATAAAGATAACTTGAAAATGTGGAAGTGACTTGGGAACTGGGTAACAGGTAGAGGGTGGAACGTTTGGAGGGCTCAGAAGAAGATAGAAAGATGAGGAAATGTTTGGAACTTCCTAGAGACTTATTTAATGGTTTTGACCAAAATGCTGATAGTGATACTGACAGTGAAGTCCAGGCTGAGGTGGTCCTGGATGAAGATAAGGAACTTATTAGGAACTGGAGCAAGGGTCACTCTGTAGCAAAAACACTGGCAGAATTTTGCCCCTGTCCTAGGGATTTGTGGAATTTTGAAGTTGAGAGAGATGATTTATAGTATCTGACAGAAAAAAATTTTAAGCAGCAAAGCATTCAACATGTGGCCTACCTGGCTTTTCCTGAAAGTGTACCATTATAAGCATTCACAAAGAGATGATTTGAAATTGAAACTTATGTTTAAAAGGAAAGCAGAGCATAAAAGTTAAAAAAAAAAATTGCAGCCTGACCATGGTAGGAAAGAAAAAACCATTTTCTGGGGAGAAATTGAAGACTGCTGCAGATATTTGCACACATAATACACAAATGAGTATTTGCACAAACACTAATAGCCAAGACAATGGGGAAAATGTCTCCAGGGAATGTCAGAGATTTTGCAGCCCCTCCCCTCACAGACCTGGAAGCCTAGGAGAAAAAAAGTTGTCTCATGGGCTGGACCCAGGGCCTCACTTCTCAACTTCTCTGTGCTGGTTTGGGACGTGACACCCTATGTCCTAGCTGCTTCAGCTCCAGCTCCAACTATGGCTAAAAGGGGCCAAGGGGTAACTCAGGTACTGGCTTCAGAGTGTGCAAGCTCCAAGCCTTGGTGGCTTTCACATTTGCTGGGTCTGTTGGTGCAGAGAAGACAAGAGTTGAGCTTTGGAAATCTCCACCTAGATTTCAGAGGATGTATGGAAATGCCTGGGTGTCAAGGCAGAAGTCCACCGATGGGCAGAGCCCTCCTGGAGAATTTCTACTAGGGCAATACAAAGGAGAAAGGTGGGGTTGGAATCCCAACACAGAGTCCCCACTGGGGCACTGCCTAATGGAGCTGTGAGAAGAAGGCCACTGCCCTCCCAACCCCTGAATGGTAGATCCACTAACAGCTTGCACTGGGCACCTGGAAAAGTTGCAGACACTCAATGACAGCTCATGAAAACAGCCACAAGGGCTGTACCCAGCAGAGCCACAAGGAAGAGCTGCCTAAGATCATGGGAGCCCAACCCTTGCATCAGCATGCCCTGCATTTGAGACATGGACTCAAATGAGAGTATGGAGCTTTAAGATTTAGCGACTTCCCAGCTGGGTTTCAGACTTGCGTGGGGCCTGCAGCCCCTTTGTTTTGGCTAATTTCTCCCATCTGGAATGGAAACATTTACCCAATGCCTATACCCTCATTGTATCTTGGAGTAACTAATTTGCTTTTGATTTAACAGGCTCCTGGGTGAAAGGGATTGCTTTGTCTCAGATAAGGCTTTGGAGTTGGACTTTGGGGTTAATGCTGGAATGAGTTAAAATTTTGGGGGACTGTTAAAGGCATGATAGGTTTTGAAATATGAAGAAAGCATGAAATTTGGAAGTGGTTAGGGTGGAATTATATGATTTGGCTCTATGTCCCCACCCATATATCATCTTGAATTGTAATCCCCATATGTTGAGGGACGGACCTTGTGGGAGGTGCTTGTATCATAAGGGTGATTTCTCTCATGCTGTTCTCATGATGTTGAGGGAGTTCTCATAATATCTGCTGGGTTAAAAGTTGCAGTTCCCCCTGCGCTCTCTCTCCTACTGTCTTCTGAAGGTGTTTGCTTCTAATTTGCCTTCCACCCTTATTATAAGTTTTCTGAGGCCTCCCCAGCCTTGTGGAACTGTGAGTCAGTTAAACCCCTTTTGTTTATAAATTACCCCATCTCAGGCAATATCTCCATAGCAGGATATAAATGGACCAATACAGAAAGTAAGGGTGGAAAATCTATTTGGTACTATGCTCAGTACCTGGGTGACAAGATCAATCATACCCAAAACTTCAGAATACACAATATACCCATGTAACAATACTGCACATGTACCCCCAAACCTAAAATAAAATTTGAAATTATAAAAGAATAACTAAAATAAAATTAAGTAGAAATTTTAACAACTATATTTTTACGTAATTGTGCTTGAAAAAGTAAGCTATCAAGCCATGAAAAGACATGAAGAAAATGTAAATGCATATTATTAAGTGAAATAAAGCAACATGGAAAGGCTATATAGTTTATGATTACAACTATATGACATTCTGGAAAAGAAAAAGACTGTGGATACAGTAAAAAGGTCAGTGGTTGTCAGAGGTATTGTGGGAGAGGAGAGATGAACAGACAGAAGGTAGGGTTCTAAGAAAGTGAAAATACTGTCTGATCCTATCATTGTACATACATGTCTAAACCCCGTAGAATGTACATCAAGAGTGAACCCTAATATAAACGATCAGCTCTGTATGATAATGATGGATCAATATAGGCTCATCACTTGTAACAACTGCACAACTCTGGTGGGAGACGTCAACAATGGGGGAGGCTATGGCTATGTAGGGGCAGGAGATACATGGTACATCTCTGTGCCTTCTTTTCAATTTTACTGGGAACCTAAAACTGTTCTAAAAAGTAAAATCTTTTAACATTAGAATAAGATGAAATAAGCCTGAATGAGTTTCCCAGACATCCACTTTGTATTTTTAGCTTGTGGTCTCCTTCAGATACTTGGGGGATGTATGTGGGATGAGGTCAGGTATCACTCAGTTTACCTAGACATAACTCAGCCCCCTTTTCTCAGCCTTTCCAGATGTTGCAAAACTAACGCTTCCCTTTCAGGGTCAGTATAGGCACTTGATACATGGGTAGGGACAGTTCTCACTTCTTGTTTAAGGCAATAGGAGAAGCATTCAAGGCTGTGCTTCTGCAGCCACTTGGTGCAGCAGGAAGTATTGACTGTTAACCCTTCCTCTGGCTGGGGATAAGCATAAAGTATCCATGCCCAATTCCATGAATTGCATAGAAAATGGGTGAAATTAGTGGCTACCTCTATGTGAGTATTTCCACGTATGTGAAAAATAAAGGCTGAGAATTCCTGCCATGGAGTATACAGAGTATGTTATTAATGTTCTTTCTACACTTTTGTTCCTTCATATGATATAAATTTAAAACTATTAATGAATTAATTGGTAGCACTTTTATATTTTAATAAGTTGTTTTGTCAGAACTGAATGAAAACACAAAAGTTCATTTCAGTAAAAAATTAAACTTTAAACTTCTATTTCTCAAAAAAGTTGACAATAAATCAACAATTTGCAAAAATGCTTATGGAAAATTACTATTCACCATAGGGCCATGGTGCCATCTCTGCTTATTTTGAAGACCAGAAGATAGGTAGCCACAACTTCAAATGGAAATATAGTGCCTGAGTCACATTCTGCTTAAAATGCTGATAATAAATATTAAGTGAAGTTTTTTTTTTTAAAGCAAGCAAAGCTTTAGAATAGCTTTTTGTTTCGTTTTGCTTTAAGAAAACTGCATCTAAAGACTTCAAATAGTAACTCAGCCAACTCCAGTTCAATGAATTTCATCCATATTACAAAATCAAGTAAAGCTTTTGAAACTGTTTTCTTGTCAAAGATCAATCATTTGACATTTTGTGAATGCTGTTATAAATTCAGTTAAAAATTCAGCATTGAATATCACTATTAGTTTCCATGGTAATATAAATTTTGGTTGAAAAATGCATTATAGTAGAATGATGTTGTTACTTAATTTGGACACCTAAAACACAGAAATGTAAGAGACATTGTTTGTGTTATACCTATCTATTGTAATTGTAACCCAAATCAAGCATCATTCTAACAATTGAGATTGAAGCTGTACTTGCCAAAAGTGCAAATAGTTTTATATATATATGCAGAGTAATAGTACTACAATTTTTTTTGTCATAAAACTAGTGAGGAATAAAACAAATATACTTAAGCACAGTGATATGTTGTTTCTTTCTGTTGTGCGCTATGGACCTGATTCTAGAAATATTAGAATCTTTGAAGATTCACTTTATGAATTGGTGTAAGTCCAAAGGTGAAAATGAAAATGTTTAAAATAAATTATTTAAAGTTTGTTTACACATTTTCCAAAATCAATTAGAAATTTTTATCACCATATTTAATAAGTGAAACATTTGATGCTTTTTGCCAGTTGTTATTTTGTAAACAAGGAAATCTTGAATTTACTTTTACAACAGCAAGGGAGGGAGTGAACAAAACAAACAATGAGCATAATATTTAACTTTGATATTAAACGATTGCACCCTAGATATTTCAACTCAAGGGAAGAGTGTTTTGATGGAAGTCCTATATTTAATTGGATGAATTTATATTCTCAAGCAAGTAGAATGAAATTGAGAAGGTCTATGATTTTGCTACAGCTAAACATGATGAAACCAAAGAAAATAGAGTAATTTAGTTGACTACATGTTTCTATAAAAGTATCTGTCAGATAAATGAACTTTCACTGAGTGTAAAAATAATACTTTTGAGCTTATTTGAAACAAATATTAAAATATTTCAACATAAAATTTAGAATTGAGAATTTATTCAATTTAATAAATGTGCTCTCTGTTTACTAGCTTTCTTAGCATTTTAATTAAAGTTAGTCTGACCTGCAGAGAAGAATCAAATGGAAATGTGAACAATTTTAAATGTGCTAACCATAAAATACAAACTTTATGATAATGGCTTAATTTTATAATATATGTTAAAAAATAATAAGACCACATTGGAAAAAGCAAAACACTTTTGTCAGAAAAATACCAGTGATATGGTGTTAGAGACAGACATGGCTAAAGAAAATGATTTAAGTAACGGATATATACCAAAACAACCACTTTGTTACTTTTAACAAGATACTATATATAAAGAATTGACTTTGCTGTGCTTTGGTGTCCATGGTTATTATACACATTATTTTATTTTTAGAAATAATTTTATATTTGAAAACAATTTTTGACAGTAACTGTTTTGGCCAGGTGCAGAGGCTCATGCCTGTAATCCCAGCAGTTTGGGAGGCAGAGGTGAGCAGATCACCTGAGGTCAGGAGTTCAAGACCAGTGTGGCCAAAATGGCAAAACTCCATCTCTACTAAAAATATAAAAATTAGCCAGGCAAAGTGGCCTGTGCCCGTGGTCCCAGCTTCTTGGGAGGCAGAGGTAGGAGAATCGCTTGAACGCGGGTGGTGGTTGCAGTGAGCTGAGATCTCACTAGCGCTCTCCAGCCAGGGTGACAAAAAGAGACTCTATTTCAAAAAACAAAAAAAAAGTGATTAACTGTAAATGTTTTATAAGTTCGCTGATATAATAAAACCTGTTGATCAATTAATGAATACATATATGAAAATGTATTTTGTACTCATCTTCAATCTCAAAAGTAACTCATTTAGAGTAATAAGTCACATGGTCACTCACCATACATTCAGTTCTTTCACTCTCCACTTAGGCAAAGGGAAAGCATCTTATACTGATGACAAATTGTAGAGTAGGATGCAGTTCCTTTTGCCTATCATGCAGTCATTTGTTTTAAAGTTAGATTTATCTTCTCCTAAATTAATGTTTCTTAAGCCATCTCTCAAGAAAACATCTGCTCTCCATCATCATCTGAATTATGCAAGAATTCATTATAACCCTAGATTCAGAGGAAGTACCACTCCAGATTTACAAAACCACAGGGATGGGGTGGGGATGAAACAACAAAGAGTTAGCAATTATAGCATTCTCTCAAAGGCCATCTAAAATTTGACCTGCAAATAATTTGAAGCAATCTGTAATTCTTGCTTGGTGTCCAGCTGTGGCATATTCAATGCAATACATGACTATGTGTTCAGACGTAGGGCTTTTCTCCTCTATGTTAAAAAAAATTGACTCCTTCCAGGACCTACAGTTTATCTTTGCAGCCCATATATTTTATGTGATAAGAATGGAATTTATAATTTGATGTCAAAGTATAGCAAACAATGAAGAAAGTAAGGTGCAGAGGGGGAAAATCACCTCTATTATTTATTTGGTTAGGAAATCATTTCTCGACTCTGATGAGGAGGCTCCCCATTATCTAGTTAAAACAGATCAGATCCTACAATTCAAAACTGGGGCAAGGAAGAAAGTTGAGCTATAGCACTTGCTGCGTGGATCCTATGAAGTCATGTTGTTCAGAATCAGAGTGAAATGTAGACATTGTTTAGAGGTATATTTCAGCAACCAATCCCACTCTACTTGAATTTAGCAGAAACCTTCTGAGCATTGGTTTATGATCTTTAGTTACCAGACATTAAGTTTTGTATATGAATATTCATAGTTTACACTTTGCCTTAGGCTTTCAAGTTAGATGTTTTTTGGTTGAAAGAGTTTCAAGTGATGCTACTATGCTGCCCTGGAAGACTAAATAGTATTCTTCCATCAGGTCTCTGTTATTGACAGCACACTATAACAAAGTGGGAGAAAGAACCAAAGACAATTCCGTAAGTATGTCTACATATATAAACACATAGGAAAAAATAGTACTCTTTCCTGAAAGGGAATTGCAAAGGAGCAAACTTGGGGTAGCAACATGAGTTTTCATTTTGTTATTCATTTCGCTTTCAGACCATTAGATTTTTGGTAATGTATTCAGGTTGATAATCTTATGAAATAGTGGATCAATGTCCTCATCTTAAGCAACCCATAGTTAGAGGAGTATCTTCTTCTTTGAGAACATAGTTGAAGTCATGTGACGTAATACATTCTTTATTATAATTATCAAATATAACAATGATAAGCATGATGCATCCTTTCATTATTCGCTATTTTCACAAATCTTTCATATCTCAAAGAAGTACTGATAAAGAAAACAGTAAACTAGGAGGAAGCAAAAACAAATGAAATAATAAAATGTAGGAACAGTCAGAAAGAAGGCAGAGGCAGAAAAATGAACTGAGAAAATGTTATTATATGGGGACATTTGGGAATCGTCATTGAGTGTTTTTTTAACTCAGCTTTTATTGACTTTTCAGAAAATTAGCCAGATTGCAGAAAAATTAGAAAGGCTTTGCTGTTCCCCAGGATAAGAATCCTCAAGCCAAGTCCTGAATGTTCCCTGTGATTTTCTCTTAGTATACTCATGATGCTTTTCCTTTCTTTGAACTGACCACCTAGCACCACGTGAATCTTCAAGATCATCAGACCAGATCCTCCTCTGTTCACTGCTGCACGTGTGGATTGACTGCATTCCTTAGTACATCCACAGTGGAAAAAGTCTAGGTTGCCAAATTGCAAAGTGAATTGAAGAGAGAAAATCATCTTGACATGCTTTCTATTTTAATTTTTTTAAGAACGTCTCCATGTGAGGGGGAAAATGCATCCTCTGCTGTAAGCGCTTCACAGGGCAGTTTTTCAAATTAATGCAGTTTAACTATTACATTAACTTAATGGCTATTTTCCCCTACTTTAACCATGTTAAATGTGCCGGCAATAATGAGCTTCTAATGCTGTCTCTGTTAAGTCTCAGAGGCATCTTTAGAGCTGCTGCTTATCTCCTGGATCATAAAGCTGCATAATTTAGTATTCAAACAATTCATTTAAAACAGAAACCCTCAGAATTACCATAAAATTAATCGGAACAAAGTCATCTTAACCCATCAGTTTGGTTTATCTCCAGTTACCAAATTTGCAGATGGAAGCTAGGTAAATAAAAATGTTGGAATGATCTTCAATTTACTTCTTTTGAACAGAATCCTCTATTTCCAGGGATATCAATACAGGTTTGATAAAGTGGGTGGCTTCCAGTTACCATCGTCCCTTACTCATAGTAATAAATCAGAACTTTAATCTTCTTATATATTGTTAATTTCAGAGCTACCTCTTACCTACGTATTGGTTTAGTCTCACTTTAATTTTTTAATTAATTAACTTATTTCTAATTTGAATCCTAGGAAAAAATTTTGCCACAGGTTGATCAATGACTTTTTGAACATTTAACATTTTGTCTTGAATTTTTAAGATATCTTTTAAGAAGATTTCCAATTGCTTTTGGGGAGTTTTCCAGTTGCCAAAGCCTTGCTAGAGTACTTCAATTTCCAGGATATCCTGAATTTAAAAATAAGCTATAGATATATCAGAATTTCCTGAATGTCTAAAGATGTTCTCAACTGTACTGGAGGGTTTGAGTCTTAACAAAATTCTCCTGTTTTTCAAACATATGTATAGTTTATTTTAAGGAAAAGGTGAACTTTTGCACTGAATTTAAAATTTTTATTCTGGAATTTGAGTGGTAACCTGGTTTCCCATACTGGGAAACTAGGGTATTTTTGTGATATAAGGACTATGGCTCAGAGTGTTATTCCCCAAGGTGTGGCATTTGGGACCCCAGTAGGTGTTACAAAAGTAAAAGAGAAGTACATATACAGACAGTAGCAATGATGTGTTCAACAAAGTTAAACTTATTTTTTCCAAAAATACTTTGGCCATGTCAGATCCTGGAAGATTCTACAGCAGAGATTAACACAATTTTGTAGCAAAGGGCCAGATAGAAAATCCTTTAAGTTTTTCAGGCCAGATGGTCTCTGTTGCAGCTACTCAACTCTAGTATTGAAGTATCGAAGCAGCTGTAGATGATATGGAAAGAAAAGGGCATAGTTGTATTCCAACAAAACTTTATTTAAAAAAGCAGCTGCCGATTTGCCAACCTCTAGGCTTAGAGAACATGGATCCCCATGGAGTTTCAGGGAGAAACTCTTTAGATTTAACCACTTCTTTTACCATGAACTATTCTGTTTATTTACTTTGAGAATCATCTTGCAAAGCTATTGTGTTTAAGAATATCCACTGGGATAAGGTATAATGAGAAAAGTGAGCTTTAGAATCAAAGTGAGAAATGCTACCATTGTAGTACTTCCACTTGATAATTTTATGACGTTTCACAAATTACCTAATTCCACAGCCACAGTGAAAGCTTTTTGAAGTAGGAATAACAATTTTTGCTTTATATAGCTGGTCTGAGGGTTGAAGTTCGTGGCACATGCTTGTTCTCAATAAATATGAATCCCCTTCAAACACTCACTTGCCTTTTTTCAAATGCTATTGTTATTGAATTCAGTGCATTTTACCTTTGTGGCTGCTTCCCTTTTTCTTTAATGCCCAACAAGTGAACATGCAGTCTCTGAATGTGTACTCTCTGAATGTGCAGTGAGCCAATCCATTCTTGTCTGCAGTCATGGGTCACTCGACATTTTACAGTGTGGCTGGACTTCTGTTTAAGCAGTTTGGCTGATTTTAAAGCTCAGGGGTTCTCTTTAATTTCCTTGTGAAAGCTGATGAAACATTCTGGGGGTTGAAAGTCATTCACTTTTCTCGTTATTATTTTTCTAAGCATTTACAGAGAGTTTAAAACGTGGCAAGCCCTATTCTCAGATTTTTCTATGTATTCACTCATTTAAATATCAAAATAATCCTATGAATGTGGCTTCCCTTTGTGGGTAACCCGACCTTTGTCTCTGGCTGCCCTTAGCATTTTCTCTTTCATTTCAACCCTGGGAGGGGAGCACTACATACTGGGGTCTGTTGTGGGGAAATAGGGGAGGGACAGAGGGGGGTGGAAAGTTGGGGAGAGATAGCATGGGGAGAAATGCCAGATATAGGTGAAGGGGAGAAGGCAGCAAATCACACTGCCATGTGTGTACCTATGCAACAATCTTGCATGTTCTTCACATGTACCCCAAAACCTAAAATGCAATAAAAAATAAATAAATAAAATTTAAAAAATAAAAAAATAATAATCCTATGGAGTAGTTACAAATCTTGAACCCGCTTTTAAAGACATTGAGGCACAGAGTGACTAACTAGGTGTCTAAGACCACACTGCAGATAAGTGGAATAGCCAGGATTCTGAACCAGCTGTTCGACCTCAAAGCTGACTCTACCAACCTCTCCTCATTCTTTTTCTACTTTAGAGGATGATTTAGTGACTCCCTTTGGAAAATATTTATTGAACATTTGCTATGATATCCTGGCTCTTCCAAATTGGATTTTATAACTTGGAGGCAGTGGTGTATATGTACCTTACCCAGGCTTCAAGGTCAGATAAATCTTGATTGAATTGGACTCCATCACTTACTGACCATGTGACCTTGTGGCATTTAGCATTTCGACGCTTCAATGTCCACAAACAAAAGTTGAAGAAAATTATACCAACCTTATATGTCTAATTTAAGAATAGAAGATTAGTTACAAAATCACAGTCTCAGGTACTGAATAGGTCTGATAAGTGCTTTTTTCTTTTTACTACATCTTCTCTTACTATTATCTAAGGAATCTCAAATGAATCCATGAAAGCCAATAACTGTTATTCTAAGATGCACTTGAAGGAAAAACAAAAAGAACCACCAAAAAAGAAAAGAAAAGAAAAGAAAATGAGCAATCTGACCGTAGCAAACCTTCCTTTCTCTTTTTAGCAGTTTCCTTTTTTTTTCTCGCTAGCAATCCAGTATTCTCATGCCAAATGTTTTCAGCAAATAGTTATTTTATTTCCTTGCAAGTGATTAAGATTGGATTTTAAAAATCTCTTTTATAATGACATCTTACTTCAGCCTCAAAAAATCTGAGGAAGGAAATCATTGCTACCCCATGGATAAACAAAAAATCAGATGCTTACAACATAAGTTACTTATATAACTAACCACCAAGGAGAGGTGATATTGAGTTCTCACCCCATTTCTGAATAGCAGCCAACATACAAAAATGCCTCTGTAATTGTCTTCGTTTACTGAATTCTGGCCACCATGGTCGGTGCTATAGGCACAACACTGAGCAGGCAGTCTTCCTTAATGAAGTTTATAAAATTTTCTTTTTTACTAATGTGAGATTCCCCATTCACTCCACCAGTCTTCCTGGGGTAGATTTTGACCTTAGAGCCTTTTTCCAATCTTTATAGAAGAAAGAAAGAGAAAGAAAGAAAGCTTCATGTATTTATGCATATCTAAGTTAGAAAAATCTTCTAATATACAAACAAAAATAAGTAAAACACCACACACAGACAAAGTTGCATGTATGGTCTTTTTTTTTTTTTTTTTTTTTTTACCATATATAACAATCTGGTAAGATAAAAAGTTGTCTATTTTCCTGTTCACAGGGGAAGAACTGAGAGTTAGCCCAATTAAATGTCTTTATCTAAAGTCTCAGACATTTCAAGTGGTAAATTAAATGTGGCCAAGGAAAACATATAGGATTGGCTCATTCATTAGCCATTCTATTCTCTTTCCAGTTGGAAAGGGTAGGACGCTGTAAACTTCATCTGCACGGCCTCTCTTGCCGCTAGGGATCTAGGTGATCTTAGCAGACATTTGGAGGGCAGGAGTAGGTTGGAGGCTGTCGTCTTATGACCCTGGCTGTGAGTGCTGAGTCACGAGGTAGTGGATGAGGTTTTCTCCTAGCAGCTCTTCAGTGTTTGTTCTCCACCTCCCTGAGTCTTGAGAAGCTGAAGCTAAGGGAGTCTCCTGATGCGGCTTCCTGATCTCAGGATTTCAGTGCATTCGTTTCTTGCTTAAAGGAATCTGTCAGCCTCCTTCCAGAAGAGCTCTGGCGGACTCACAGAGGCAGCAGCTCCCCTGCTGGATGGGTTTGGAATTGCAACGGAACTCCCTGGGAAGGGTCAGCCTTTAACTTGCTACTTCGGGCTTTTCGGTTTTGTAAGCACTTGGTTCCTTGTATAAAACCCTTTCCTGGTTAACACTTCAGTGTTTTCTGTTTCTTGTACTGACATCATATACCATTCTAGGTAAGAGATCTATATTTTTTGAGGCTTTCTGGAGGCAAAGCTTTCATGTATTTTCGACAAAAGATGACCTAATATCTTTTCTTTCTTTTAACTTTAAGTTCAGCGATATATATGCAGGATGTGCAGGTTTGTCACAAGGGTGAACATGTGTCATGGGGGTTTGCTGTACAGATTATTTCATTATGCAGGTATTAATCCTAGTACCCATTAGTTATTTTCTCTTATCCTCTTCCTCATCCCTCCCTTCACCCTCCCTGTAGGCCCCAGTATGTGTTCTTCCTTGTATGTGTCCATGTGTTCTCATCATTTAGCTCCTGTTTATAAGTGAGAATATGCGGTATCTAAGTACATTGAGGAGAAATGACCTACTTTGCATTTTCTTAGGATCAATTCACTTCCTACTTAACTTGTAGCTGGGAGAACTTAATGCCTTCATAGGTATATAGAGAAATGAGGGTAAAAAAATATATAAACTATATGGACTTTTCCTCTCTGTTCTTGAGTAAAAGTACACATAATACCCCTTTAGATTCATTGATTATATTATGCTTTCCAAAATATTTAGAATATCTTATTTGATGCATGCTAAAGATCTCTGAGGTAATCATGGCAAATGTATTAACTCACATTACATTTCTACCCATTAGAAAGCAAGGACCTTTAGGTAGATGGAGGATGCTGTTATTTTCTCTCTCTGTGGTTATCTTTAGCACCTGGCTATCTCTAGCACAAAGCAAGAACATATTACTAACAAAAGTCAAGGGAATTGATTAGCAAATTAAATAGTAGAAAGCTAGGTATTTTGACACAGTCACAAAGAGATAGTAAGCAGTCAAACAAAGAGTTTAAATCCAAACCCTATGTTCATGCAGTAATAAGAGAGCAGACCCATTAATGGAATTGATATAATTCCTCGAGAGCCTGCATGACACTCGTCAGCCAAAAGAAGGCTGCTGTGGAGTGAGATCCAAGAAATCCATTACATTCCCTTGACTTAGATTCAAGTCTAGCTCTGTTACTTCTTGGACTGTGACAATTTCCCTGAGCCTCAGTTTCTACACATGTAAAATGAGAATGTCAATAGCTACTTAACAAATTAAGATTATTTTTTTTCCTTTTCCACTTTTACACATATATAGATGTGCCCATTATTAGCCACAGATGGATCTTGCAATACATATAGTTACATTTTTTTTAAAAAAAGGAAACACATGAAGCATAAATTCTAATGGGCTGAGTACTGATTTGGAACCATTGGCATTCTTTTAAAGTCTTCATTTACTGTTTATAATTTATAAGGAGCACATACCACCCACAGCATTTTAAGATTATGCAAATGTAGCCTAAATGTATCTCCTATATTCAAAGAAGTTGCTATCTCCCACATGTCTGTCTTACTATAGCTGAGAAAAATCACTGTTTTGCCAAGATCCTAAGTTAGAGCCTTCTTTGAACCCAATTTGTATTGCAGGGGAAAATGAACTACAGTTCAAGTGATGGAGCACTGGAGTCTGAGACAGATCTGCCTGGTGTTCTCCAGCAATTCAAATGTCTCAGAGGATATAGATTTCATTCTCTGTAAAATGAAGAAGTTGGAGTTGATCTTTATGTCCATGTCCTGCTCTGAGATCCTTAGATTTCAGGTGTGTGCATGTGTGTCTGTATGTGGGTAGTTTTAAGCTTCATTTTAACGTCTATTTTTGGAGGCCTTTATTTAAAACTTCATTTATATGGCAATCTCAGGTGTGATCTGAATCTTACTGTAAAATAGAAATTCCCACTGAAAGAGGAAATGAAATAACCTCTGAAAATAACTGAAATAGATGAGAAGTATCTTTATAAAGCTGCACATAGGTGAAAGGCCTTGCCTTGATTCTTGGAGATTTCAAATTCCCTAAGTTATTACCTGTAAAAAAAAAAAAAAAAAGCTAAGTCTCTCACAGAACTTAACTCCTATAAGACTGTACAGGTAAAAGCTGATCTAATCTTCCAGACTCAATTACAATCCATAATCACTAAATCCCAAATAAATGAATAGCTAAAAACTTCTAAGAATGTCAAACTCACGTTTTATGTGAGTTTGTGTGATTTCACATTTTATGTGAAACTTACATTTTGTGTAAGTTAATGTGTTTTTACATAATATAACTTTTATATTTTATAATTTCACCTCTATCTTTTTCAAGTCATAGACATATCAAAAACAAACAAACAAACAACAACAAAAAAACACATAATCCTGGTATTCTCGTTTTCCTGTTGTAACTAAGATTTAACCTGAACTCCTGAGTAGGTGAGGGGAAAGGTTAGGTAGCATCATAGCATAGAGGATGGCATGTTTCTGGCCAGCTGTTGTCATTATTCTTCAGAAGGCACCTGCTGAAGTGAGCAGTCGTGTCTGGTCCTCTCTCTCTTTCATCTATAAACGCTGACATCATCTGAAATATCTGTGTTCCCATCTGTTTTCTGGTCTCTGGATGCATGCTGACATCCTCAGTGCGATCTGTTTGTCCTTATCTATTGGATACTGAAGGCCAAATACTCCCCTTCTCAGCTAATTTGTGCTCCCTCCCCAAATATATGGAAAAGCCAGCCATGGTCTTGAACTTTCTAGGAATGAAGTGTAGTGAACATAGCCACCTCTTGGCTTCTGCATTACCCCTGGTCTGCTTTGATTTTAAGGAGACCTTTGTAAGGAGGTGGCAACATGGCATGTTGCTTTCTGGGATTCTCTTCCCCTTCTCTGTACTTTGGAGCTGACTATCAGGTAGGAGCAGGAAGGGAAAGAGAGCAGGATGCTTCCATAGCCTCCCCACAAGAATTGGACCCTGTAGTTCTCCCAACTGACTGTCTCCAGTCTCCTTTTTTTTTTTTTCTGGGATCTAAGTTTTATATTTCTTTGGGCATGAGAAGAAAATCTGACTCAAGAAATATTCCAATTCTTTTGTATGAGGCAGAATGTTTACTTCAGGAACTCAAAAGTTAATAAATAGACTATTTTCTCTTAGAGTATAGATTTCACTGAGACAATAGATACACTAAGAAAGGTGTATAGAAAAACCTAGGGTTACTATGTCTCAATGGTATCACAAGTGTATTGTAACTACACAACTTTTCTACTGATTCTTAGGCAAAATTCACTGGGACTGGTTGGAAGGAAAAGTGTAGTTGTAAAAATTATTTTACTCCTCTGAACTAGTGTAGGAAAAGTCCCCCTAAAAGAGAAGCAAAACATTGAATAGCACACTTAAAGTAGATGAACTGTAAAAACTGTCAGAGAAGGAGAGAGCTTGAGAGAGAAAGAGAAAAAGAGAAGGAGAACAAGATAATAAAAGAAAGAAAGAGAGGAAGGGACGGAGAGAGTGAGAGAACATTACTGACTTAATTAATGTGAAGGGTAAGGTCATGGAAATCTCCCAATTTGGAATTCCCAAGCAAAAGGAACTAAGTTATCAATACATGTTTCCTTCTCAAAATATATGAGAAGGAAACATGTATTGATTAGTATTTATAAACATAAACAGCAAATTTTAAGACTAAATAATATTTAATAATTCATTTAATGTTAAATATATTTGAATAAAGTATGTTTAAAAATTAATTGCTAATATTAAGTGATATTTAATTGTTTAAGAAATTAAATAATAAATTCACAATAAGGAAACAAAATATTATTTGCCAAGACTTCATTAAATATATGCATCACGTCTTTTGATTTTCACAACCCTTTGAAATAAGTGACATTTGCATTTTACAGATAAAAAACAATGAATACATGCAAAAGTACAAATTCAGAAAGTACAATGGTTTTATCCAGATTATATAAGTAGTAAGATATTGATAAAGATAGGGTTTCACAGCCAGTCTGTCTGACCCCAAAACCAATGTTCTTTTTAGACCACTTCAAGTGCTGACAGCAGGCTTGGAAGAGAAACCTGACCTACAAATTATAACCCTGAAAAAGCACTAGTTTTGTTTTTCACAAGAGAAGATTACAATTTTTAGCATGAACTCTATTTTGCTTTTGTGTTCTTATTTAAAATCTATGCAGCCATGCTGAGATAGGAGAGTTCCTTGGCCTGTCCAACAGGATATGTAACAGGGGTGTGGCTGTCTGTTCATCTGCCACGAGTTCAAGCCCCTAAAGGGAGAGGGAGCAAGCAGACAAGCGGGTGCAGAAACCGGGATGAAGGGTTTTTGGCTGTGGCCCCATGGCAGCGTCTAGGGGTGGGTGTCTGTGACTTTCCAAGCCCAGGTGAATGCGTGTTATCGTGCAGTCTTTTAGCCTTGCTATCCACAGATAGTTTAAACATTAGACAGCTCAGTGGA
>PVKP010035825.1:0-22960 GCA_004027715.1 Plecturocebus donacophilus | reverse complement strand
AAGCTGTCCTTTGAGGGCCACTAGGAAGTCTGTGAAGCCAGCTAAGATCGCTGCTATTTTAAAAGCCAGACATCAAAGTATTTGGATGGAATCCAGAGTTTCCTGCCTCACTACAACCTCCTTCCAGAAGAGAATCAAAATGTGGGGAAGAGGGAAAACTGCTCTAATTGAACCCCCAATTCCCAAAACTGCTATTGGACTCCTTGCCACAGAAAGGGGACTCCTTGGAAGTGAGCTTATGAAAACATTTTTCTGAAAACCGATGAGACCAGGGGCCGTGCTAAAACCAGACAAAGTGTACATCAGGCCAGAGGCTCTAGTTCTCTTCCAGGTTTCCTCTCACATTGCCCAGTTTTGCTTTTCAAAGAGTAACAGTAATTCCCATCTATTATGTATCTTGCACATATACAAAAAGACTCACATGATTACATTATTTAATTATTGCAACAGCCCCATAAGGTAGTTCTATTATTATTTTCGTTTTCCAAATGAGGAGACTGAGTCTCAAGGAGTTTAGCTAAGTTGCCCAACACCACGCATTTAGGAAGTGACATGGATCAGATTTGAACAGAAGGCTTAGCTGATTCGAGAGTCTATGCTCTTAACCTCTACTCTGTAAGTCCCAAATCAAAATGTCTAAAGACACCAGGGGACACAGGCATGAGGGTGGGTGGTAGGGAGTGGTAGGAGGTAGAAAGGCGTAGAACGGTGAGCTGGAGAGCTTGGGCCTCATCTGCAGAAGGCAGGCTCTTTGCAACATAGCCCTGTGGGAATGTGAGCCCAGTGTGGCCAGATTTTTCCATAGGAGAACCTTGAAATTTGGATTTTATGTAAAAAAATCTTCCAACTTTTAGGTGTTGACTACCAATTCAATTTATATATATATAGTTATATATATTCAATTTATGTACACACACACACACACACACACACACACACACACACACACACACACACAGTGCAAGCGAAAAAATAGTCATCTACAGCCCACCATTAGACAGGACTCTTATTTCCCACTCTCCATGCTTCCCACGGGAGGAACTTTAGCTAGACTACCCCCACTTCTCATCTTTTGCCTCTGATTGGTGAGTCTTGGAGAAAGACTCAACTTATCCCCTTCCTCCTGGAGAGGCAGCCTGCCCATGGAGGGTCTCTGCTTCCTGGAAAGGGAAAGTCTGTCTATTTAGGGATGAGGCACCCACAAACCCACTTCCTTGCAAACAGAAAACCAATTCTCCAAACTGCCTGGCTCGCATTACTTTTCTGTGGCTGCTGTAACAAAGTATCGTAAAATGGGTGGCTTAAAACAACAGAAATTCATTCTCCCACAGTTTTGGAGCCTAAAAGTCCAAAATTGAGGTGTCAGCAGGCTCGCGCTCCCTCTGTAGGCACTGGGAAAGATCCTTCCTCACCTCCTCCAGCTTCTAGTGACTGGCAATCCTTGACATCTCTAAGCTTACAGCTGCATCACTGGAGTCTCTGCCTCTGTCTTAACAAGGTGTTCTCTATGTGTCTATGAGTCTGTCTTCTCTTCTTATAAAAATACTAATCATCACATTAGGGCCCACCCTAATCCAGAATGACCTCGCCTTAACTGATTACATCTGCAAAGAGCCTATTTCCAAATAAGATCACATTCTGAGGTTTTAGCAGACATGATTTGGGGCTCTTCAACTCAACAGAGTTGTTTTCACTTTCCCTTCTTAATACGTGACATTTTAATCTTTACCTGTCTGATTCCCACATCTGTCCCTGCACTGGTTCCAACTGGGAGAGGAAGAAAGGACCTTTGTTTCCTTGTCTCCGAAAACCCAGCAGCCATATTCCACATGAATCCCACCAATCCGCAACCTCCAAAAGGCACCATTGTTAGCTCATTTCTCTCATCTCTCCTTTTTTTCTCTTCTTCCCTCTCATTTCCTCTTCTCTCTCTTTCTTTGTGTTATTAAGCACTCGTTTGCCAGTTAGATCTCTGGAGCACGCTGCTGCCTTGCTTTAGTGGAAAGGCACTAAAGTTTTACAGACCTGGGTTCAAGACCCACCCCATTACCTACCAGTCCTTACGGCCTGACCCTTTGTAGACGTTCAGTAAAGATGTGGGCAGAACCTGCCAGTGGATGAGAGGCCTTGAGGCAAATGCATTGCTCTCCTGTATCTCAGTTTCCTCTTTTGAAACATGGGAGTGTTAATAAATATCAAATCTCTGCTTAATGAAAAAGACTGTGAAATAAATGGTTCTCATATGAGTGGGATCAAGGAGACAGAACTGTTATATGGTGAATTTTTGCGGATGTTAGGAGAATTCACAGCAGCTCAGCGTAGTAAACAGAGCAGCCCTAGAGGCCTTCCAAGCTGAGCTCCGCCATCAGGAGCTACTCCTGCAGCCCACAGCTTCTCAGCAGAGCCTGGCTTCCTTCCCGCTCTCCCTCTCCCTCTCCCTCTCTCCCCTGCCCCCCCACTTTTCCACTGCCTAATTGCCCACCCCACCACTCCCACTCCCACACACAGGCCATAGCCTCATGGATTTCCAGCTATAAAGATCTAAGTGCTTGATACAGGGTGGATGCTTGTCTCTTCCAAATCTCATGTTGAAGTGTAATGTCCAATACTGGAGGTGGGGCCTGGTGGGAGGTCTTTGGGTCATGAGGGCAGATAACTTGTGAATGGCTTGGTGCCATCCTCGTGATAGTGAGTGAGTTCTGGCGAGATCTGGTTCTTTAAAAGTGTGCGGCGCCTCCCTACCCACTCTCTTGCTTCTTCTCTCGTCCTATGACCTGTTCCCACCTTGCCTTCTGCCACAGTTGTAAGCTGATGCCACGCCAGAAGGAGGTGCTGGAGCCATGCTGGTACAGCCTGCGGAACCATGAGCCAATTAAACCTCTTTTCTTTATGAATTACCTAGTCTCAGCTACTTCTTTAGAGCAACACAAAGAACGGCCTAATAGGGTGCTATTGCACTGAGTACTTGATACACTCCTGAAAAAGAGTTTGACTCTTCACCAAAGCCATTGAAGCCAGAAGAGGTGCATGTTGCTCTCAAATAAAATTTCAGATTGTTTGTTATCATTGTTGCTTTTAGAGACAAGGTCTCCCTCTATTGCCCAGGCTGGAGTGCAGTAGCTTGATCATAGCTCACTGCAGCCTGAAACTCCCAGGCATAAGCAATCCTCCCACCTTAGGCTCCTGAGGGGCTGGGACCACAGGCACACACCACAATACCCAGTTAAGTTTTAAATTTTTGTAGAGACAGGGTCTCACTATACTGCCACCAGGCTGGTCTCAAATTCCTGGGCCCACTCGATCCTTCTGCCTCAGCCTCCCCGAGTGCTGCGATTACAGGTGTGAGCCACTGCACTTGGCCTCTAGGTTGTTTTTAAAAGTGATTTGTCACCGGGTACATCCCAGCACTTTGGGAGACCAAGGTGGGTGGGTCATGAGGTCAAGAGTTCAAGACCAGCCTAGGCAAGATGGTGAAATCCCATCTCTACTAAAAATACAAAAAATTAGCCAGGTACAGTGGCAGGCACCTGTAATCCCAGCTACTCGGGAGGCTGAGGCAGGAGAATCACTTGAACCCGGGCAGCAGAGGTTGCAGTGAGCTGAGATCGCGCCACTGCACTCCAGCCTGGGTGACGGAGTGAGATTTTGTGTTAAAAAAAAGTGATTTATCTGGCCGGCCACCATGGCTTGGGCCTGTAATCCCAGCACTTTGAGAGGCCAAGGCAGAAGAATGACTTGAGCCCAGGAGTTTGAGACCAGCCTGGGCAACATGATGAGACCCATCTCCACAAAAATTTTAAAAATTAGCTGGGCATGGTGGTGCATGCCTGTGGTTATGCACGCCATGCTACTTGGGAGGCTAAGGCGGGAGGATTGCTTGAGCCTGGGAGTTCGAGGCTGCAGTTAGCTATGATCATGCCACTGCACTCCAGCTGAGCAACAGATTGAGACCCTGTCTCTAAATAAATAAATAAATAAATGCGATTCTTCTTCATTGAGGCATGAACAAGAAAACATGGAAATAGTAGCAGCCAGCACCAGGACCTGAAGGAAGAGCAAAAAAGAATGGGCGGGAGACCCTTGGGAGAATTCTTGCAGAGGGGGAGCACTTTCTTCTGGGGCTCCAAGAGAGTCCATGATTGTGTCTGTGATGATTCTATCTTGGCTTCTGCTGGACCAGGGAAGGCTTCCTGGAAAAGGTGACAGCTGATCCTGAGGATGCCTCTGCCATAGTGGGGTGAGCTGAGCATCCCAGGCAAAGAGAAAGGATTGTTGAAAAGCTTGGAGACAAGAAATCGCATGACCTCCAAGCCACTCACAATGACTGAAGCATTGTGGAGGGAAAGGCCAAGTGGTGAGAAGTGGGATTTGGAAAGGGCGGTAGACATGTGTCGTGTTGGGACCATCCTTATACTGGAGAAAGTACATGTTATGAGTCCCTCCCTTCTCCCCAGGGGAGGGAGCCAGAACTCCACGTGGCAGCCACTCTTGCAGCTGGAGTCAGCCATGTGACATAGACTCTCTCAGTTAGATGCATGCATTCCAAGCACACAAAGTAAGGACAGGGGTGCTAGAAGGAGCAGAGCATTGATGCAGATGGGAGAGCCTCGGGTGTGCAATCCCAGAATCATGAGTGGGAAAAGCAGAGTCTGTGCTGAGCGCAGCAGCAGCAGCAGAAGAAGTGGGGTCTTCACTAGGGCACCCCCATGGGATGGGTTGGGTCTTGCTTTTGGCTGAAATAGCCTCAGAGCCTGACACTCTCTGCCTTCCTTCTCCTTCCTCACCCCCAAGATTCTTGCACTTCCTAATATCCTTTAATACATGCATTTTCCATTAAAATTAGTTAATTGGATTCTGCTGTTTCAACAAGAGCCCTGTTACAGTAATCAGTATTAGGAGTGGTCTGAGGTGGCCAAACACTCAAGGAAATGAAAATCAAGGATGAATTTTCTGGTATGGTTGGATCTGAAGTCAGGAGAATACAGCTAAAAATAGAGGATCAGGCTCTGACAGTGCATGTCCTTATGTATGTAAATCCAACCACTGCACTATCACTGTGATCTCTGGAAACGAAATGCCCCTGGAAGGCAAAGCTTTAGGGAACCCCATAGCGATCGTCCTCAACAGTGTGATGAGCATGCAGAATTCAAGGACCATGGGTGGTAGTGGTGAGTGGATGATGGTCTCTACTTCTTCGTGACTCTCTAAAAGGAGTATGCATCCTTGTCATAAAGGGTTCACCCATGTATCCTGAGCCTGTAACTTCCCAGTGCTTCTCAGTAGGGTAAGCAGCTTCATCAGCCTTATCTCATTAATGATCTGACCCAAAGAAAATATTTTAAAACAGAAGGTGGGCCAGGTGCGGTGGCTCACGCCTATAATCCCAGCACTTTGAGAGGCCGAGGCAGGAGTTTGAGACCAGCCTGACCAACATGGTGAAAACTTGTCTCTACCACTAAAAATATATATTAAAAAAATTAGCCGGGCATAGTGTTGCACGCCTGTAATCCCAGCTACTCAGGAGGCTGAGGCAGGAGAATCGCTTGAACCTGGGAGGTGGAGGCTGCAGTGAGCCAAGATCACTCCACTGCACTCCAGCCTGCGTAACAGAGTGAGACTCCATCTCAAAAACAAACAAAACAAACAAACAAAAAAAACCCAGAAGGTGTAGGCAACCCTTTGAGGAATTTTGCTGTAAAGGGAAACAGAGAGCAGAGCCCTAGCTGGAGGGGTCATTCTCTTGGCTCTGGTCTTGAGAATCATTGAGAAAGATGTAACTCTACCTCACCTGGAGGAAGACAGTGGGGATGCTGAACTCTGCTTCTCAGCTCCTGATATTCCTTCCACATGGAAGAAGCTCCACCCTTTTCCCATTCCTCTCATTCACGTTTTTGCTGGGGAAGAAGAAAGATCTCTGGTTGGAAATTTTGGGAGTAGTTAGTGGTGTGCTGGTAAATGTTCAACAACTGGTTCTCTGGGGGAAAAGCTTTAATTTGCAGCATTTGACAACTTCTGTATTGTAAAGATACCCATCTTAGCATGGCTGATCCCAAGCTACCAAGGACTCACCGAACCCGGAGCTGAGAAGGAATATCCACAAGCCAGTGCTGGCCGACTCTGCTAAGAGCAGGCGCTGCACTAGGGAGCTCAGCCCCTTTTCCTCCCTTTCTCCTTGGGAGATGACTCCCTGCAGGAAATACACATTCTCTTCCCCATGCCCTATCACCACACACACACACTGAGGGTTTTCTGGGGATAGTCCTGTGTGTGCAGAGGCCCAGGTGACCCCGCATTGCTGGTGGCTAGGTATTTCTAATTCTGGGGTTCAGTAGTAGGAAATCTGCTTGCCAACAGAAAAAAAGCCACAATCTCCAAAGTCAGCTTTATCAGCAACAAAGGTGACATCTTGCTCTTCCATGTGCCTTACTCTTTTGTTCTATTTCTCAACTCGTTCAGAACTTGGCAAGGAAGAGTAATATTTTCTTGGGCCTCTTCAAATTCCAACAGAAGGAAGAAGAAAGGAAAGTATACCTATAGGTGTGAGGGCATTAAAATCGCTTTGTCTCCAAATTAAATTCTCTAGCAGTGAACAGCCATACATGGAAATCCCAAACCATTGCATAGAGAGTTAACCTTGTTGCAGTATAATAATCTCTATAGTTTTAATTTCTCTGTGGCTTTAAGAATTAAGTGAGAGAATATATATAGAAAGGATCTAACACAGGCCTGGCCCAAATAGTAAGTGCTCAATAAATGTTTGCGGAATTTTCCTTTAAATCTTGCATGATGAATTTTCCTCTAAATCAACATCTTGCACTGTTCTTTTTCAAGTTGTGGAGGAGAAATTAAGCAATTTGTTTTCTGTTTTTTCAAGTTGACATTTCATGTTGTAGCCTTCACTGAATGAGTTACCATTTCTCTGGCCTTTGGGCATTGCTCTCAAAACCAATAAATTACTCAGTCAGGCTTTGCGTGGTGACTCATGCCTGTAATCCCAGTACTTCAGGAGGCTAAGACAGGAGGATCACTTGAGCCCAGCAGTTTGAGACCAGCCTGGGCAACATAGTGAGAACTTGCGTCTACAAAAGAATAAAAACAGCCAGGTGTGGTGGCACATGTCTGTAGTCCCAGCTACTTGGGAGCCTGAGCCAGGAGGATTACCTGAACCCAGGAGTTGGAGGCTGCAGTGAGCTATGATCATGCCACTGCATTCCAGCCTGGGTGACACAGTGAGTCCGTTTCAGAAAGGAAGGAAAGGAAGGGAGGGAGGGAGGGAGGGGGAGAGAAGAGGGAAAGGAGGGAGGGAGGGAGAGAGGGAGAGAGAAGGGGGAAGGGAGGGGAGAGGAGGGAAGAAAGGGGAGGGAAGGAAGGAAGGAAGAAATCGGGAGCTCCTAACATCATCAGCAAGTAAAATGGGCGTGGATGAGATTCCATTCTATGCTCATCAGAAAGGTAAATGGCAATGAATTGCATGACAACGTCCACTGTGCTCTGTGTGCACTTTCACAGCATCAGCGTCAGAGGGAACTGGTGCTTTTAGGTGAAGGAGACGTGGGGGCAGCTGCCTGTTTTCCATGAAGCAGCCTGTGCTGTTACTGTAGTACTCATCTTCAGATTAGAATCAGCACCAAGCTCGACTTTCCATGGACCACCCTGTGACTTGGCCATTCCCTAGAATGTTCTCTCATATTTCCTCGGCTTTCTATGCACTGCCTTCTGGTGCTCTATTTGTTTAAAAAAAAAAATGAAGTCCCAAAATGTACTCCCTCCTACCCCCAATAATTTCCATTCATATTGGAATGGAAATTTAATTTTAATTTATTTATTTTTAAATTTAAATTGTTTGAAGTTCAATATTTAATTTTGCATGATTAGCCTTTAATCAAGAATCAAATTTAATATCAGTTGTTGAGAGTTCAAAAATAGTCGCACTATTGCATTTCTTTTTTTGTTGTTTGGGTTTTGTTTTGTTTTTCTTTTTCTTTTTTGAGTTTTGAGACAGGGTCTCACTCTGTGGTCCAGGCTGGAGTGCAGTGGTTCGATCTAGGCTCACTGCAGACTTAACCTCCCGGATTCAGATGATTCTCCCACTTCAGCCTCCCTGGTAGCTGGGACTACAGGTACACATCACCACACCCAGCTAATTTTTTTTTATTATTATTTTGTAGAGATGGAGTTTTGCCATGTTGCCCAGGCTGGTCTCAAATTCCTGGGTGACCCACCTGCCTCAGCCTCCCAAAATGTTAGGATTACAGGCATGAGCCACCACACCCGACCTGTTGCATTTCTTAACACAGTACCTATATTTTATTTTTTAAATGTAGTGTTGTCTTAGTCCTTTCAGGCTGCTATAACACAATACCATAGACTGAGTGGCTTATAAATAAAAACAACAAAAAAAAAACCATATTTCTCATAGTCCTGGAGCCTGGGAAGTTCAAGATCAAGGCTCTGGCAGATTCAACGTCCGGTGAGGGCCCCCTTCTGGGTTCATAGAGGACACTTTCTTGCTGTGTCCTCACCTGGTAGAAGGGATGACCAAGCTCCCTCAAGCCTCTTTCCTAAGGGCCTGAATCCCTATGACCTAATCACGTCCCAAAGGCCCCACCTCCTAATACCATGAAGTTGATAGTTAAGATTTCAACACATGAGTTGGGGTGGCGGTCAGGACACAAGTATTCAGACCCCAGCAAATGTAAAGAATTTCTCTACATGAAAATCCACACATTGGTGATGTTCTCCTCTTCATCTGTGTCCCTGACTCTTTTGCTTCTGTTAGCATCAGCAGCATGATGGACTTTATAAGGAAGCTCTGAGCAAGAGGCCAGTACTTCGAACAGTGCAAGACACTTACAGGCTCAGGGTGTAGATGCGTGAGGAAATAAGTAGGCTAACAAACCACATGGACAGCTGTGGGCACCTGCGCAGTTCCTTCATCCCCACTGCTCATGCTCAGACCTGGGAAAATCTGGGGAAAATATATGGCGATCCCCTTTACTGCTATACAGCTGCATCCTAATATAAATACTTGATCTGCCCATTCACTCTTCCTTCCCCTCTCCAAGGATCTCGCCAATACTCAAGAGTGAAATGGGCTGACCTTCCCTTAGCTTCTGGAGAAATGAAGACTTATGTCCTGACTTAAGAAGTGTCTAGAAAACTATGAATATATAAGCATAGCTCATTGTTTGATATAGTGTATATTTTGTTACACAAGAGAATGGTGTGTGTTGAAAATGAGTAGCTCAAGTGTAAACAAGGATTCACATGGCCCATGGCAATGCCTTTGTCACAGAACCAATCCTGTAACGCTAACAATGACCAGGATGTTAGGGGACACTTGCTATGTGCCAGGCCCTCTCTAACCATCTTCCCTGTATTAATTCATGTGATTCTCACACTTCTCTAAGAAGTAGGAACTATTTTCTCCAGTTCTTGATTTCCTTATTTATAAAACAGAAAGAATATTTGTGTCCATGTTATTTTTATTTATTCATTTATTTATTTATAAATCATTTATAAATAAATAAAATAACAGGGTCTCACTCTGTGCAGCAGGCTGGAGTGCAGCGGCACGATCACAGCTCACTGCAGCCTCGACGTCCTTGGACTCCCATCTCAGCCTCCTAAGTAGCTGAGACCGCCCGTCTAATGCTTTCATATTTTTTGGAGACAGGGTTTCACCATGCTGCTCAGGCTATTTGTTTCCATTGTATAGGACATTTTAAATCTTGTGTAATAGGGTTTTTGTAGAAATTTAGTGACTTAATACATGTTATGTTGTAAGCACTTCATATCTATTCATTTTTAATATTTTATGATTGATACTGTCTCCATTTTACAGGTTAAGGAACTGAGTCATAGAGAAGATAGGTAAATTGCCCAAGTTGCACAGCTAATAAGTGGCAAAGCCAGAACATAAACTTCCTGCTATTATGAAGAAACTGCTGAACCTTGCAATCCATGAATCTCTGTGTTAAGGAAAATGAGAGATGGATTACTCCTGCCAATAATAAAGGGGGAAAAGCCAAGCTGCTATTAGAAGATGAGTCCACCAGGGGGAAGTAGATGCATGCATTATTTAGGAATGTGGCTAGCCTGGAGAATTTTTTTTTTTTAAGATTTTAAATATTAAAAGTTTAATCACTGCTTTAAATGTGTCCCAGAGATCTGGTATGTTGTGCCTTCAATCTCACTGGTTTCGAAGAACATCTTCATTTCTGCCTTGATTTCATTATTTATCCAGTAGTCATTCAGGAGCAGGTTGTTCAGTTTCCATGTAGTTGTGCGTTTTTGCATGATTTTCTAATTCCTGAGTTCTAACTTGATTGCACTAATTTGATAGATGACAGGGTGATGGATGCAGCAAACCACCATAGCACGTGTATACCTATGTACAAACCTGCACAATCTGTACATGTACCCAAAACTTAAAGTATAATAATAAAAATAAAAATGACAAAAAAAGTTTAATCACTGATTTTACACCTATGGTGAAGGAAGAAATTGATTTAAATTATTTTTCCATTACCAGAAAGTATAGAGGATTAAAAATGACCACACACGTAAAATTGACAGGTGAACTGTCAAGTAAATGAAAGGACTTCCACCAACACTCCGGAGATCAATGGTTGTTGTTCACTTCCATGAGCCTGACCCTGTGCTAGCGCTGGGGATCAGGAGGACAGGCATGAAGTTCACTAGACAGCAAGAGGCAAAGACTGGCCACACCGCTCCACCACTCTCCACTCACCCTGATTCTGTGTTAAAAGATGAGTGATGGCACAAGCTTGGTCTCCAGTGCTGGCAACAGAGGGAAAGAAATCAGTGGACTCAGTGCACACGTGAAGCAAAAGAATGAAACTGAATTTGGAAAACCGAGTGACAAGTGCTATTTTGGGGCGGATTTACCATTAAGTATAGGAGTGCAGGAGAGAGAGGGAGTGGTCCTGCCTAGAGATGACATTAGAAACCAGCTTTTAGAGATGCAGAATACCTGGCCGGGCAGATGGAGGGAAGTGGAAAATAGTCCAGAAGAAATACCCCAGACAATCAAGTACTTCAGAAATGAAATATTTTGGAACATGGAAGGTCCTCATGCCTTTGCAGAATAATAAGAAAGAGGATGGCTGTGGACTGAGTCGGAAAGAAGGAGGAGATATCAGCCCTCCCTTTCACTCCACCCACCCTACCCCCAGGTAAGAATTCAGCCAAGACAGGCAGTAGTATAATCATTTTCTTTGGAGGAAGGGGGCTTATGTACTTCTGATTACAAAAGTCTCATTTTAAACATTTTAGGAAAATACATAAGGAATTTGCATTTCATCACAAACAGAAAAGCAGCATTTCCTGTCTCTCTTATAGACACACTATTACGTGTGTATATATGTGTATGTATATATACACACATTCATGTACATCTGAGATAATTCTATACAAAATTTCATCTTTGCTTTCTGAGATAGACAATGCACATTTTCCCATTAAGTTACATGTTCTTCAAAAGTATAGTTTTTATGATTATACAATATTCCCTTGTATAGCTGATTCATAATTTTTAGGCAGTCCTTTATTGTTGGACATTATATGGCTTCCAATTCTCCTTTAAGCAACTTTGATGAATGTTCCTTTTGAAGTTGCTACATCTCATTATTTATTTATATATGTTTTTGAGACAGGGTCACCAGGCTGGAGTGCGTGATGTGATCATGGCTCACTGCAGCCTCGACCTCCCAGGCTCAAGCAATCCTCCCACCTCAGCCTCCTGAGTAACCGGAACTACAGATCAGAGCCACCACGCCAGGCTGATTTTTGTATTTTTTGTAGAGACCAGGTTTTCCCATGTTGCCCAGGCTGGTCTCAAACTCCTGGGCTCAAGTGATCTGCCTGGCTAGGCTTCTCAAAGCGCTGGGATCACAGGCATGAGCCAACACACCTGGCCTTAAATGTTCTTGATTCAAATTGCCAAACTGCTCTCTAAAAAGGCTTTAGTGGGTCAGGTGCAGTGGCTCACGCCTGTAATCCCTGCACTTTGGGAGGCCAAGACAGGTGGATCACCTGAAGTCAGGAGTTCAAGACCAACCTGGCCAACATGATGACATGCTGTCTCCACTAAAAATACAAAAAATTAGCCAGGTGTGGGGGCACAGGTGCCTGTAATCCCAGCTACTCAGGAGGCCTGAGACAGGAGAATCACTTGAACCCAGGAGGCAGTGGTTGTAGTGAGCTGAGATCATGCCACTACACTCCAGCCTGAGCAACAAGAGTGAAACTCCATCTCAAAACAAAAAAAAAAAGCTTTTAGTAATTGAATCTTCCAAGCAAAGATGAGAGTGACCATTTGGCCACATTTGTGCCAAAGCTGAGAATTCTCACATTTAATATCTTGTCACTCAAAAAACTACTTATTGGGTATTTACTAGGTGCCAGGCTCTGGGCTCGGAGCTGAGACACCGCAGTAAGCCACAGAGATAAGGATTCCTGCTTCCTGGAGCTTCCATTCTTGTGCAGGAGGCTTTCAGTAAATAAGAGAAATCAGTAAAGTATACAGCATGTTCATTGTAAATACTAATAAGAAAAATAAATCCAGCAAGGACAACTGGAAGTGCTGGGTGAAAAGGGATGTGAATTTTAGAAGGGGTGGGCAGAGAAGGGCTTACTGGGGAGATAGTTAAGTCCTAAATAGGGAGATGGCGTGCAAATATCTAGAAGACAAGATTGCAGACATGAGGGATCAGCAAGCGCGAAGGGATGAGATGAGAGCCTGGTTGACAAGTTCAAGGTAAAGCAAAATCAGTGTGGCCAGAGAAAGGGAGAGAGAAGAGTAATGCACATAGGCGAGGTCAGAGGAGTAACTGAAATCAGAAGAGGAGCAGATGTGTTGTGGAGGACCCTGTGGACATCAACTTTCCCTGGAAAAGACAGGGAGCACTGGAGGGTTTGAGTTGGGATTTAACAAGATCCCTCTGGCTGCTGTGTTCAGAACAGGCCGGGGTGGGCTGAGGAACAAAGGAGGCTAGTTCTGTAATCCAGGATGGAGATGATGGTTACAATGGAATAGATGTGATGGGGATGGTGAGAAGAGATCAAAATCTAGAGACGTTGTGAAGGTGGCTCATGCACCTACAGGATTTGCTGATGCCGGAACTGGAGAGAGCAAAGAAAGAATGAATCCCAGCTTTTTGGCCTGAGCAGCTTGGAGAAGGAAGCTGCCATTTATTAAGTTGGAGAAGTCTGCAAAGGAACAAAACAGAACAGAGGTAGAGGGTGGAGATCAAGACCTCGGATATGGGCTTATTAAATATGAGAAACAGGTTAAGACATACTAGTAGAGGTACCAACTAGGCAGCTGGATAGAGAACTGAAGCTTAGGGAGAGGTCAAGGCTGAGGACACACAGGAATTAACAGCACCTAGAATGGACAGAAAAGAGGATCTGTCCAAAGATGAAGGCTGTGGGCATGCCTGTGTTCAGAGGTTTGAATGCCAGAAGGAGTCAGCAAAGGATATTGAGGATGAGCAGACAGAGAGGCAAGAAAACAATGAGGAGAATGAGGTGACCCAGAAGCCAAGTGAAGTCTCAGGGAGGCTGGAGGGATCAGGATTAAGACGAAGACTAAGAATTGACCATTAGATTAGCAACAAGGAGGCCACTGGTGCCCATGACAGTAAGTCTTAGTGGACTGAGAGGAGCAAAGATCTGACGAGTGAGTTCCAGAGAGAAAGTGCAGACAGTGATTATAGACTAATCTTATTAGGAGCTCTGATGCCAAGGGAAGGAGAGAAAGGGGCAGTCAAGAGAGAGGGTTCTCTTTTTTAAGACAGGAGAAATAAAATCATTTTTGTATGGTGATGGAAATAATCCTGTAAAGGAGGAAGAACTGACTTGAGAATTGTTGGAGAATTGCTGGGACAACGTGCTCGGTTGGGTGCAAGAGAATGGGATGCAATGCACATGTATACGGGTGTACACACCATGTCCCGAGGAATGACGGGAAAGGGGGAGAAGTGGCACCCATCGTGGGGGAAGCTCGATTGTTTCCATGTTGTTTTGTTTTGTTGTTAGTGACACAAGGGTGTCAGCTAAGAGTGAGGATGAGAAGATGTGTTGGAGGTTTGAGGAAAAGTAAGATCTGAAATAGTCATGTATGGAAAGGGAGAGTGAATGGGCTCAGGAAACAGAGGGTGGCACCCTGGCAGCATGCAGACCTGCTGGAAGTCCCTGTCCATGTGGTTATTTTCATGCAGCCATATGAGCTGGGCATGTGCATGCAGGGACATGGCTTCAACCAGGGTTGTAGTCAGGCAAATGATTACAGGAAAAAGATAGAGGGGCAAGGGAAGGATGACACTGAGCAACCTTGGTGTTTAAGCTGAGGAAGGAGGGACAGGAAAGGCCAGCAGTGAAAAGAGCAGTAAGCGGGCCCTGAGGCCAAAAGACAGCTGGAGTCAGAGACAAAGAGAGGAGATGGCGGCCCAAGTGTGGGATTTTAGAAACTGCCTTTGAGAGAAGCTGTAGCTATGGATTATAAAGCTGGGTGTCAAGATGGGAGCAGATGTCAGAGGCTGGGTGGAGGACAAGTTCATTGGAGAAGGAAAGATCAAGAAGCTGCGAGGCCAGGGTGCTGCATGGTTCCTGCATGTGGGTGTGGAAATCATCAAGGAGTCATGTTGGTCACAGTGACCAAGAACAGAAGTCCTCATGGACCAGCAGCCCCCCACGGTCCAGCTAACAGCCACAGTAGGGGTGGTGGGCAGCTTCATTTGATGGATGAAAACTGTCTTTCATTTTTTATTCCCAATCATTTGACTTTAATGAGGCTCAATTCCCTCCTATGACTCACGGCCATTTATATTCCTTTTACAAACTGTCTTTTTGGTTCCTTTGTTAGTAATTCTCTTAGGCCCTTCATCTAAGAGCTCTTTACAAAGCATATTATTCCTCTGTTTGTCACAAATGTTCCCTTGTTTTCCAGCCATTTGCCTTTTATATGTTTCTAGGCTTTTTTTTTTTTTTTTTGACACAGAGTCTCACCCTGTCACCCAGGCTGGAGTGCAATGGCACAATCTCGGCTCACTGCAACTTCTGCCCCCCAGGTTCAAGTGATTCTCCTGCCTCAGCCTCCTGAGTAGCTGGGATTACAGGCACACACCACTATGCCCAGCTAATTTTTGTATTTTTTAGTAGACACAGGGTTTCATCATGTTGGTCAGTCTGGTCTCAAATTCCTGACCTCATGATCCATCTGCCACAGCCTCCCAGTGCTGGGATTATAGGTGTAAGCCACCATGCCCAGCCCCAGTTTTTTTCCACAGTCAGGTCTAGCAATAGTTTACTTTATAAATTCAGCTTCATGCAGCATTCACATAAATCTGTTTTCCAATCTCAGATCAGATAGAACCATTCACCAATATTTTTTTAAGTTTTATGGTTTTATCATTTATGTTATGTTCAAATCCACTTGATTATGTTTATGGGACAGTAGGTGATATGTGACATTTTTCCACCTATTTAACTATTTCCAGCACCATTTTTAAAAATAACTTTCTTTACATTCCAATGAATGACATCATCATATGCAAAATGTATATAGTATAAGTTGTTTCCTCTTCTGTTCCATCCATCTATCTATTCCTGCCCCCGTCCTCCTGTGGCTACTGTGGCTACATTAATGCTTTGATATCCAGTAAGGCATGTTCTTTTTGTCACTTCTACTCTCTCAAGTGACATATTTTATGACTGTAACTGCAGTAAATTTATTACATAGACAGACAATCATTTGTTCCTAAAGGATACAACCTCTTTGTATCACTCCCTCACAACAAATACCACCTTTAGGGAGGGAATTAGAAAGTTCAGGTTACAGATTTTATTCTTTGCTCCAAACAGAACTACATCTGTTATAAAAATATACCTAAGCCAACAATTATAACAGGCCTAAATACACGAGAGTTTCTATTAATAGACTATCTGCCTAATACAAAGTTAATACTCCCAGACTTTCTTCTCTGCTCCCATTGGCTTTGTTTTAATGGGAATCTGTGCTTGTGAGAGTATGATTATGCTACCCATTTGCTAAATACCTCATTCAGCACTCTTTTCATATGCTTTCAATGACACCAAACTCTCCTGGTTTTCTCTCTCTGTCTGTCTCTTTCTGGCTACTTCAGCACTGACACTTCCAGATCCTAAACACTGAGTGGCCAGGACTAGCCCTTCAAACTCTTCTTTATCTACTCACTCTGCTGGAGGTCCCAGCAGCCCTGTGGTGCAAATATTCTTTACCTAATTGATAGCCAAATACACACCCAGGTATGCACACCAGAAAACTGAAACCTCAGCTCTGACTTCTATCCTGATATCTTGCCTTCCTATTCTATGCTTCCCCTTTGAAGTCAGAGATGCATCTCAAACTTCATGTGTCCAAATCACCTGATTACTCTCATACCTACTCCTCCCAGTCTTCACCATCTCAGCAAATTGCAACTTTATGCTAGTGGTTCAGCCAAAATCTCTGGATTATTCCTTAATTCTTCTTCCACTCTTGCACCCCATAGCTAACACATCCACAAATTCTGTCCACTCAATCTTCAAAATCTATCCAGAATCTAATCACTTCCAATACTGTCACCCTGTTCCAAAGTCTTGTCCTCCTTCCTAGATTATTCTAACAGCCTCTCAAGTGATCTCCCTGCTCCCATCCTCACCACACCTGATACACCAGCCAGGAACTTGTCTTGAGCTTAAATCACACGACTTCTCTGCTCCAAACCATTCATGGGCTGGATGGTTTCCCAAGGTGAAAGCTACCCGGGAAATATACCTGGTGGTCTGCAGGAGACATGATCTTCCTCCAAATCCCCCTCCCAGCAGCCCTTTAAACTCTCCTAATACTCTCCCATTTGCAATCTTTGCCCAGCCACACCAAATTCTTGGCTCTCCTGCAAATAAGCCAGACACACTCTTGCAGGAAGCATTTTTACCTGTCCTTCTTGGACTGTCTTCTGATGGATACCTGCATGCGTGGCTACTTCTCCTTCAGGTCTTTGCCTTTAAAGTTCATCTTTCCAGTGAGTAATTCCCTGATCATCTGTTTAAGATGAAAATTGCAATGCCCACCTTCCCAACTGGCTATTTCCTCTTCTCTGGTATTACTGTAACAATTACATATATATTATTTATTCATTTAATGTGCCTCCCCCTCTATAGAACATAACCCCAGGATGACAGGAACTTTTTTCTGATTTGTTCACTGCTGCATCTCAAATCCCTAAAACAATGGCCAGTATATTAACAGATGTTCAGGGAAAACTGTTGGTGAAAGAATCAATGAATAAATGAATTCTACTAACAACCTTAGAATTAGAATTCATTTTATCCCATTGACTGAAAATTTCTAAGGTACAGAAAAGCCAAATAACTTCCCAAAGTCTCTAAAAATAATTCCAAAGATATTGCTGCTTTTTTTCTTTTTCTTTTTTTGAGACAGAGTCTTGCTCTGTCGCCCAGGCTGGAATGCAGTGGTGCAATCTCAGCTCACTGCAAACTTCGCCTCCCGGGTTCCAGCGATTCGCCTGCTTCAGCCTCCCCCGTAGCTGTGATTACAGGCGCGTGCCACCATGCCCAGCTAATTTTTGTATTTTTAGTAGAGACAAGGTTTCACCATCTTGGCTATGCCAGTCTCGAACTCCTGACCTCATGACCCACCCACCTTGGGCCTTCCAAAATGCTGGGATTACAGGTGTGAGCCACCATGCCCAGCCGATATATTGCTGCTCTTAAGAGAGATGACAGTGTAGATGCCCAAAAGGCCTATCTCTGTCTCGGGAGAAAGTCACAAATTATTTCACTTTTACACAAATACAAGTCTTTTTCTTCATGATGGGTCCCTGAGGCTTGACTGTAAGAATTAAAAAGAATATACAAAGCCTGTGCCTTCTAAGGAGTCTGCAGCATTTTAATATTAAATATTCGGAGAATACCCAAATTATATAATTGAGTGCTTCATTATCTAAGTGTTACAGACTCCTCTGATGGAGGAATAAATTTGTCTTTTTTTCTTGAGATGGAGTCTCACTCTGTCACTGGGCTGGAGTGCAATGTCTTGGTCTCAGCTCACTGCAACCTCCACCTCTTGGGTTCTAATGATTCCCTTGCCTCATCCTCCTGAGTAGCTGGGACTACAGGCACATGCCACCACACGTGGCTAATTTTGGTATTTTTAGTAGAGACGGGGTTTCATCATGTTGGCCAGGCTGGTCTCAAACTCCTGACCTTGTGATCCACCCGCCTCGGCCCCCCAAAGTGCTGGGATTACAGGTGTGAGCCACCGTGTTCAACCAGAAATTTGTCTTAATGGAATAGCTTTATGAAAAAAGACATAGGAAGCCAAGCATGGTGGCGTATGCCTGTGATCCCAGCTACTTGAGAAGTCAAGGTGAGTGGATTGCTTGAGGTCAGGAGTTCGAGACAAGCCTAGCCAATGTGGTGAAACCCTGTCTCTACTAAAAGTACAAAAAAATTACCTGGGCATGGTGGCATACACCTGTAATCCTAGCTACTTGGGAGACTGAGGTGGGAGGATCATTTGAATCCGGAGGCAAAGGTGCAGTGAGCCGAGATTGGACCACTGCATCCAGCCTGGGTGACAGTGAGACTTCATCTCAAAAAAAAAAAAAAAAAATGACAGGGGAGAAATATGAGAAGCAACAGGATAACCCCAACATTGTCACAAAAACTGAACTAAGCAGCTGGTGATTATACCTGGTGCTGGGATAGGCATGGCCCTGCCCTAATGGAATGTTCCTGACACACTCATTGCCTGACTACATCTACCCCCACACAATGTACCTGCAAACTCCAAGTAGTTTGTATAGTATTATAGATTAAATGGAAAAGCTGCACCTTCATAAAACATGGTAAGTACTGCAAGTACTTATCATGCCTACTACAGAGACATACAAACCAGGCACTGGAGGGGAAACTAAAACCAGTCAGGATGGCCCCTAAGCACCTGAGCTCCATGACTGCTTAATTCCCCAGTGGCTTCCCACAGGCCTCAGAAGTTCAAAGGTGACCCTCCAGGCTCCAGGCAAGCTCACCTTGCCCGCCTCTCCCATCCCATTACCATCACCTCCCACCCAGCCAGGCTCAACTCCTAGCAGTTACCGGGTTACACCAACGGTGTTCCAGGTGTCTTTTCACCTGTGGTTCTCTGCCTGAAGCTGCTTTCTTCTTTGTCGTGTGCTGGCAAACTCACACCCTCCCTGTGGCTCTGCACCAAGGCCTGCCCTCTGGGAAGTCTTTCTTCGCCCACCATTCTGAGTTGGGTGTCCCTGCTCTGTGGTCCCAAAGTAACCATGCCACCCTGGCCACTGCTCTAGATGTTCCTTACAGGCTACCCAGGGTACCCACCACTCATCTGAAGAGCCTTGAGTACACAGATTGGGTCTTTCAGCTGTACCCCAATAACCACTGCCCATGTGGGACACAGCAAGAACTCAACTGGTGATGACTGCAAAACAACTGAAAATCAGAATTGGGTACTGGACAAAATCTACAAAAAGCACCTTATCCTTCTGTACTGCTTGAATTTATCAGGTGCATTCAGTAAATGTAAGTAAGTATATAAAATGCAAACTATCTTCCTGGGAATGAGTTCCTTACACAACTTTTCCACTCCAGAAATTCTTCGCACCACTGGGCATGGATACAGTACAGATACACTGGCTCCCATTTGCAAGACTAAGCCTGTTTTCTCTTCCTCTTCAAACTCTTGACAATTCACAAAACCAGAAAGGCAACTCCCCACTGTATTAACTTAGTGCCTTCAATCACTGTGCCTCTCTCCCCAAAGCCTCGTCCAGATCACTTTCCAACAGACCAGCAGCATCCTTCATAGCACTCCAGAAGTCAGCTGTACTTGTCAAAACCAGAGTTTTCTACATTCAGAGTTCCAAGTAGTTTCTCCGAAACTATAAGCTGTCTTCTTTGAGTCTAGTAATGAGTGCCTTCTAGCTTAGAAGGTTTCTTAAGAAAACCTTTTTTATTCAGACAATCTTATCAATCAGAAAATCTCAGAAACTCATCTCTTCATTGTATTTTTAAATAATAATCTTGCGAAGAAACCATATGTTGTTGGAAAAGGCATTAATTCTTAAATTTCAGACATTTCTAAGTATTTACCCATCTCTCACTTTTCTTCTGAAATGTTTTAATGTTGTTTATCCTTCTCTAAGTTCTTCACTCAAATTTCTTGCAGTACTTAATAAAAATTATAGTCATTAGCTTTAAGATATAGGTAAGTGGGTGGCAAGTGAGAATCACAAGCTTCTAAATTTCAAGAATGTCTAGTTAAAGGAAAATGCCAAGACTTGTCACAATATGGAAATTACTATTCAGTTATGATGAAATGTGAGGAAGTTTTAGGAATGTGTTTTAAACTAACTTTTGAATTTGATTTTTATTTTAGAAGGCTGCTTGTTACTAAACATCAACCAAAGGTGGGGACGGGGGGAGGGGGGGAGGATGGGGCATGTCAGAGCCAACCTGAAAAAAGCTCCCAGAGGCCACAGCTGGAACAATTTGAGCAACAAAATAGCAAGAGTATTGGATTATAACCTAAAGGACAAAATAAATATCCAAAAGCCTATACTGATCCAAATGAATGATTGAATAAATAAGTAAATGGGGAAAAAGGGGCAAATGTTCCCTAGAGAAGAATTCCAAATAATACAGGTATAGGAACGAGGGAAATGGAAAGTCACCATTTTTATGCCACATAACAGATGCTGCAGATGAGACCCAAGGATGACCCTGAAAATTAGTGGGCGAAACTCTAAGGAGAAACAGGGTATTTGCAGGGTCTCAAACTATCTTCTCCAAAATACTTATTCATTACCATGGTGCCTTTAACAAGTGCCCAAAAATTCCTTGA
Source organism: Plecturocebus donacophilus (assembly GCA_004027715.1). Taxonomy (NCBI): domain Eukaryota; kingdom Metazoa; phylum Chordata; class Mammalia; order Primates; family Pitheciidae; genus Plecturocebus; species Plecturocebus donacophilus. Next base: position 2,025 of record PVKP010035825.1, on the reverse strand, counting down.
TACTCTTTTCTCCAGGAGGTGAAGCTTAATTCCCTGTCCTTGACTGTGGTCTCAACTTAGTGGTTCACTTATCACTTACAAGGAACAGGGGATGAAAACGGAAAACGAGAGGCCACATGTCGTGGCTCACGCCTATAATCCCAGCACTTTAGGAGGCTGTAGCAGGACTGCTTGAGGCCAGGAGTTCAAGAGCAGTCTGGGCAACAGAGCAAGACCTCCATCTCTACAAAAAAATTTTAATTAGCTGGGCATGGTGGCATGCACCTCTAGTCCCAGCTACTCAGAAGGCTAAGGCGAGAGGATAGCCTGAGTAAAGGAGTTTGAGGCTGCAGTGAGCTGTGGTCGTGCCACTGCACTCCAGCCTGGGCAACAGAGCGAGCCCGCCTCCAAAATAACAAAAAGAAAGAAAAAAACTAGAAACTTTATCAAAGAGAAAGCTGCCAGATATCACCTAATCAAGAAATCAAGGTTAATATCGGCAGTAGTAAGTCATGTTGAGATCTTGAGATATAATGATATGATCTAATAAGGGAGCCACTTTACCTCTATGGTCCTCTTCCCAACAATCTTTTTTCCAGAGACAGGGTCTTGTTCTGTGGCCCAGGCTGGAGTGCAGTGGTGCAGTTATAGCTCACTGCAGCCTCAAACTCCTAGGCTCGAGCAATCCTCCTACCTCAGCCTCCTAAGTAGCTGGGACTATAGGTGTGTGCCACCACACCCAGCTAATTTCTTTTCCTAAAAATCTATAATCCCAGTCCAATCATAAGAGAGCAGACAAATTCAAATTGAGAGACGCACTACAATATAACTAATCGGTAGGCTACAAAAGTGTCAAGGTCATGAAAAACAAGGAAAGATGAAGAAAATACCAGGAAGAAGAGAGAAAGGAGACAAATGGAGAATAAGAAGACAGGATGATCAAGTGCAGCAGAATGCAATGGAATCTTGGATTTGATCCTGAAACAAACAAAAAGGACATTAGTAGAAAAACTAGTGGAAACCAATTAAAGGCTGCAGTTTATCACGTTGTACTTATGTTTAATTTCTTACTTCTGACAAATGTACTGTGGTCGTGCAAGATGAACATTAGAAATAGCTGGGTTAAGCACATAAAGGAACTCTTCATATGATCTTTACATGTGTCCATAAATCTAAAATTATTTCAAAATTTAAAGTTTTTAAAGAGTCAATCTGGCTTGGCACAGTGCCTCACACCTATAATCCCAGCACTTTGGGAGGCCGAGGCAGGCAGATCACCTAAGGTCAGGAGTTCGAGACAAGTCTGGCCAACATGGTAAAACCCCGTGTCTACTAAAAATACAAAAAATTAGCCAGGTGTGGTGGTGGTGCATACCTGTAATCCTACTACTTGGGAGGCTAAGGCAGGAGAACCTTGAACCATGGAGGTGGAGTAAGCCAAGATCGTGCCACTGCACTCCAGCCTGGGCAAGAGAGCAAGACTCCATCTCAAAAAAAAAAAAAAAAGTCAATCTATCTGTCATCCTTAATAGGACAAACTGCTGATATTCCACCTAAATACCATTATGGACTTATGGATATGAGACAGGAATGCATGTATTGGGATAATTTCTTAGTAATTCTTAGCTTTGACATTTTTAATAAATTTGATGTCCCTGTGGTTGTCATATGGACCAAATTTATAAGATAATGTCTTTCTTCTTATGGAAAACTATTTTTTCATAGTAACCTACTTATACATTATTGTCTTTATATATATATATATATAATGTATCTATACATTACGATGCCATGTATGACCTCTTTAAAGTGTTCTTTTGAAAAATAATTAAGAAATGTAGGTGAAGAGGGATAAAAAATGTTTTAATTGTTGAAATAAATTGGTAAATTGAGTAACATACATTGCAATACTAAGTACATACACAAGTCATTATCAAATTAAAAACTTTCCAGATAGCTCACTGACCATCCATCACAAGCCCTTGAAAACAGTTACAGAATTAACATGATGAGATGCCGTGATGTAGAATGAGCAACCCAATGGCT
>PVKP010035824.1:0-22957 GCA_004027715.1 Plecturocebus donacophilus | reverse complement strand
AGGTGAAGGGGAGGAAGGCAACAAATTACACTGCCACGTGTGTACCTATGCAACAATATTGTATGTTCTTCACATGTACCCCAAAACCTAAAATGCAATAAAAAAAAAAAAAAAAAAGAAAAAAAAAGAAAAAAAAAAGAAACAGAAGAGGCATTCGAAGTTAATTCTCCTGCAGATCATAAGGGATTTTAGTGGGTGGATGGTGAGGGTCAGAGCAAGACTCCTTACTTCCTTCTTCCTCTCTTCCCCCTATCCTGTAGAGTGTAGCAAGTCATAGTATTGGGGTGCCCAGTATTGATGTTTTAGGATTCCTGGTCAGCTTTGTAGTAGATAGTGATGTCCCTTATAATATCGGTCACCGTATAAAAAAATGTTACGTATTTTGTGGCCTAAGAAGAGTCCAGTTCTATGAATTAGGTGAAATATGTAATTGTTTATTTGATGTCATTGTCAAACATGGGTGGGGTACTTTTTCCACTTTCATGTAGAAAATAGGAAAAAATTAAGAGAGAAACTAAAATTTAGGTTTAAAGAATGAAGTGAGTCTGCATTACCAACATTTTCTGAAAAATTAATTCTAACTGATAAACATTAGTGATTTCTCAATCGATGCTTGGAATCTTCAAAAAAACAAGAACGTAGAAATGTGCAGGTGGTACCAGCAACAGAACATTAAAAATTGCTGCTGTTTTCTCACTTGCTGCTACTGAAAAAGAAAATTATCTTCCTTTGTGATTTCTACATAACATTGTAAGAGTTGTGAAGGCAATAGTGCTTTGCATACTTCTAAAATCCCCTTCAGGCTCTTTAAATCCAATTTTCTGTCAAAATATCAAAAAAAGTTTAGTATGGTTTTATTTAATAGGATGATAAATTAATCATTTTTGAAGCCATTTTTCACAATATCATCTAATAAATGATATTGTAACATGACATTCTAATTTTAATACTGTTTAGGTAAGAAGAGAGACAGTGCATGCAAAATATGCATATTTAAATTAGCAATTGACAATAAATGTGGAAGTTGCAGCTTGAGAAATGGGCTTCTAGAAAAAACTTGAAGCAAGCCAGACTGCTATGTGAGAATAATTATATCATGTAATTTGCATGCAAATATATTTAAACTAAAGAAATAATTTTAACTTATTCATAGCATAAAATTGACTTTGTATTGCCATTATTCCCTATCTAAAATATGTGCTATAAATCATGCTTTTAATGTCTAAGAGAATAGCTGAGGTGAAAATACAGTTTTCTCCCAGATGTACAAAATGCAATTGAATATTCCACGTTGAGAGAGGTAATTCTCAATTACAGCATATTGAAATTACTTGATAATCCATTACATGTGAGTAGTTTAAGCAAAATGTGCCTCTTTACAACAGATTAACTTTTCTTCAAAGAATGTATTTCTACTCTTTGTGTAAGGTAATAACTATTTATTTATAAACTATAAAACATATAGCACTGTTATGCCTACAGCACTCAGAAATTACTAGGCTATATATTCATTAAAGAGAAGTAATTACTTTCCAGATATCTTGCCTACAATCTTTTATTGACCTCATAATGCAATTTCTATGCTTAATAGATTGATGCAGCTGTTTATGCAATTCTTTTCACAACATATGAGTTTGCTACACAAGTTCAATAATAATCCAGACAGGCATACTCGCTTAATAAGCTTAACAGGCAGGAACGCAGAGCCTGACCTACGTAGGAAAATATCAGTTGATAGCCCTAAGGATATGGAAAAGGAGGGCAAAAATGATAAAATGTTTTTATGGTAATTGATTTGTGATTGTTACTGCCCACATTTGGTCTCACTGGGACATAACAGTTTTTGAGGATAGTCAATAAAATTGTTTGAATTCTGATGGAAAAGACATTTGCAGAGTTTAAATTTCTTTTCTTAAAGATGCCACAAAAATATTAATCACTATGAGTATGAAGATACGGGAGCAGTAACAGCAATGATGCTACAACATTTTCTCCTTCCTTGGTGGGATATTTTGTATTTTTTAATTTGAGTGCTCTATGCTGTGTCACAGGAGTTTCCATTCAGTATTTTTCTGAGAAGAAAAACAAAATATTAATATGAATTAAAAGTGAATGCAGACTTCAATAGGAGATCAGGCAAAATTGAAGAGGAAGTTTATTATGTACATTTAAATTGTAGTGTTTGGAAATGGTCACTGCTTTATATTAACATAGCAAATTGGCAGGTTTATTGAAGATGACAAATCTTTGAGCATCTATATGAATAGATGTGTCTACATATTGATACATATATTATTATAATTGTGTATATTATATAAACACTTCAGGCAAGCAAAATCACCAATTACAAGGAAATGCTTTAAATCTATTTAAAAGTTAAATTGATACATACATTCTTACATTACTATATACTAAAACAAAGGCACTATTTGATTAGATATATGCTGTACTTTTAATTGATTTCTGCTTATTATTCTAGTATGGATAAAGAACATATTCTGAGATAGGAAAATGTGTGATTCTGATATAACTTCCCTTAATTATAAATTATCTTTATTTTTAGGAAGTCTTAAAAAGGCAAAAAGCTAAGTAACCATCTTATTGTTTTCATGTTTCTGGCTAAGAAAAGACAAAAAAAATCAAGCAACATTTTAAAAGAATAATTATCATGACGGTGGAGTGATTAAATCTAAAACTTTGGTATCCAACCACTTTAAAATTGGACTATAACTTTGGTCAGAGAAAACACTAATCAGTGTTCTCTGCTTAGTATTGGTATCATATGGTGGCATCATTTTTTATTAACATAATATAAATATCCTGTGCAGTGCTACCTCCTTCATTGCTTGCGGCTTCAGAATCAAAATGTCACAGCAAATTTTACTTTCACTAATAGATTGAGACTTGTACATTACGTTAGTCAGAGTGAACAGTAGTGTGGTACTATGCCAAAATGGCAAAAGCAGGCACATGCAACAATACCCTAAATTACAGCTTGGTTCTCCTCCAGCCCCAAACAATAACGAAAGGATAAGAAGCTTGGGTAGTTTACTACCTTTTTCGAGAAAAGTTCACCCTTCTGTAACTTCTCTATGTGCATTGTCAAAATATCACATTATACAATTCACTGGAAGTGAACTTATTGCTAAATACTCATTAGGTTCCCAGGAGATGCCTTACATTAATTGTTTAGAGAAAGCACCCTTAGGCTATCACCAGGGAAGCACATTTAATGCACAAAAAGAGAGGTTGACAGAGATCCCTGTAGAACAAGATGCATCTACCAAGCTCAAGACTGCTCTAGGAAGAATCCTATGAGGCAGTGCAGAGGATGGTTATTTGGGGTCGGGGTAGTTTATCTTTTTTTTTTTTTTTTCCTATTGGCACAAACATACAAGTTGTAGAGGAGGGAAAGAAATGATGCTAGAAAATGCTTAGAAAAGACTCTATAATTGTAAACAGAATAAGCTTAAGTGTCTTGGTTCTGAGGCACAGATGTAGTTTACAGACAAAGTTAGAAACGAAGGGTATTATTCACCTCATGATGTTATAAAAAAAGAACAATGGCAAAGAGTAGAGGGAGGAAAGACAGGTTTTAAAGTCTATGAGGCAAAAGTGACTGGTACCAAAGTTTTAGGCTAATGGCCAAATAGTTCGATAGAGGGAGAAAAGTCAAGTCACGAAATGAATGACAGTGAATTCTGACAAAATATGTTTTCATGTCTGTCTGCCACATTGCCTCTCAAAACGTTTCTTGTTCTGAATATAACACAGATTTTTATCACTCCCTTTGTTTAATTACAATTGCTGGTAAAACTATTGTACATCTATTATGCACTATTATGTTTGTTTATTTCACATCATTTTGTTTAGAATGTTTCTAAAAAGGAAATGTAAGAAAGCAAACAAAATATGTGCTTGGTGTCATAAATCCCTCCACCTCCTTTTTCGTGTGCAGTGCTGAAAAAATTCCACTAGAGGGGGCACTAGTAAAACAAGAAGCAAGATTTTAAACTTTTTCATTCTTTTCTCTTAGAGGTGAATGTGACTCCCTTCTCTCATACCTGGACAGGAATCTTCTGTGGAGGTTATTGGAAAGCAGTGGATATGCCACATGGAAGGAATTTTCAGGTCTTTACGATATTCTATTAACTTTTTTTTAAAAAAATGTTGACGTGCTGCAGTTAAATATCAATCTAAAGAACATAAATTCTTGGTTAAAAATAGACAGAATTTTAAATATGTTTGTATTATGCCTACTGAAAGTTGAAGTCTTAAAGAAGAGAAGTTTGGCTCATGTGACTTTTCTTTAGCGATTCTCATCATTACATATGCGACTAAATGACCAGAATGATTCTTCAGTTGTCAAATTGAATTTACCTGAGTCACAGGCATGGTCTTAGCTTCTGTTGTTTCAATCACAGAAAAAAAAAAAAATTAAGCTAATAGAAAAATATGTCATCTGGCACTTAGTCTTTATTAAGTGCCAAAAATTTGCCAAGTGTTATAAACTTTCATATAACCATTCATTTGATTCTGGTTTTTTACTGCTATTTTTCTTAAGTCATTTTCATTTATGAAACTTACTTACTTAGTGAGTAACAATGCTAGCCAGACAGAGGGACCCTTTGATGTTAGAAGGTGCAAGTGGCATCTTGAGAATCTACTGTGAGCTCTGACATCAGCGAGGAAAGCCCTGCCCACAAAGAGCTCGTCTGTCTTCCTTAACTTCTACAGTTCCTAGTTCATAACGTTGACAAAAACTTTAATTGTCAAATGTTGTAAAATGCCATGTTGTATTAGATTAAATGAAATCATCTGTCCTAAATCCTTATCATAATGCTTGGTGGAATATGTTTATTCAATAAATGTTAGCAAGAATTTTGAATTACCATTCATTCAAATTCATTCCTTATACCTTGAAATATATAGTTTGTTCAGATTTTCATGTTGTGTTAGCTTTCTTAGAATTTCTATCCCATCGTTTTCTGACGTTACCTAACACAGCTTCTCTGGAGGAAACTGGCTACTCTTTGCTTGAAGATTCTGTCTACCCTGACATACTAAAATGTTATGGAGTGGTATTTCTTATGCCTTGCTTTTGGTAGACTGCCAGTATTTTCTACAAATGTCAGAAGAATGTTTTAGAAAATTATGTGTAAGTTCCCCTAGCCATCAAAATTTCATTATCACTAAAAATAGCTCTGAGGAGAATAACCATCATGTGCTATATATCAGAGTCATTAGAACATTCGAACTGGAATATGTTCTGGGAAATTATTTAGCACAAATGCCTCAAACAAATGGAACCTGAGGCCTAGAAGAGTTAAATGACTGCCTAAGGTCACACACTAGATGTAAGCTGGGCCATAATTGAAACTGGTATCTCTGTTCTCCTCTCCTCAGATTTTTTTTAGAAAACTCAAATTATAGAATTGATCGTTTCCTTGTTTGATTTGGGAAATTTAAAAAAAAGAGTTTGTGAGTAGATAGAAGGTGATGAAATGTCCCAGACCTAACAAATATTAGCATAGCACTTCAGAGTTTATGAAATCCTTTTCAAAATATGGTCACCTTTAATTGATGCCCTGGTGGTATGTGATGGAAAGTTTTATGTTCACTTACACTGCAAGGAAAATTTTATCATGTCTTTAATCAATTTCTTTATTCTGTTTTTACTAATTCCAATAATAAGAGCTGACATCTCTATTATGCAAACACTACAGTTTATGTGGGTAGACTGCAACTACTTTAAATGGTTATTTAGGGTACTCAGCTCATTGGTGCTGAATTACAAGGTTTTTTTCCTCCTCTGTTTTCCATTCTGTGACCTCAGGTTTGTAATGGACACGCAGAGTTGTGTTGGCGTTTGGTGCCTGGGGCAGTGCCACCAACATGGAGAGCTGTCATGATATCTCTACTCCTTTGATCCCTTTCCCAGCCTAAAGAAGGGAGGGAAAGAGGAGGGGGTAAAGATACTACTTTGATCTCGAATTCTCTGTGGCCAAGTGCTTTTCTCCATCTCTTTTTCAGAACATATCTGCTAACTCCCTCGGGGCTAGTTTGGTGAATTATAGAATTGCAGCATTAGAAGGAGCTGTAGAGACTTCACATTCAACTTTCTTATTTTATAGATTCACAATGATTAAAATGACTAGCCCAGGGCCATTCACTATCTTATCTATGTATTCGCTAGACATGGTATTTTAAAAAAGATTCTACCATGTTTCAAGGGTTGCACAAGTAGTTAGTGGAAAAGGTGGAAATGATATTGAGCTTTCTCTAATCAAAGCCCAGTTTTTTCTCTTAGCCATAAAGCTTCCCATAAAACTATTGACCATGTTGTCAATATTAAACCATTAATTCAATTCTGAGTCTTTGACTTAACTTGTTTAGCTTTTTAAAAGTAGGCTGAAAGTTGCATTGTTTTGGGAGCTGTTCTTTAATGTTTAGATGTTTAGTGAAATATCTGATTCGTAGTAATAAAACTTGTTCAAAGGAATTCTAATTTGTGTGGAAGTCTATAATTTTCTTAGGAACCACAAAAGTGTTTTTTCCATACGGTATAGACACCGTAAAATAGCCTCCCTGAAGTATACTTTACTCCCACTTTCCCACAATTTAAACTTGGATGATTGTTTTACTTTTTGTTAACTGTTAGAGTATCAAATAATATGTGTGCTCAATTTTTTGAGCCTAATAAAGGTGGCCAACCCTCTACAACTAGGGACATTCACAAATACATGATGCAATTTTGCTAGTATTTCCAAAAACCTGTCCTGTTCGACCAGTTTATGTTGGGAATTTCCATGGTTTCACAGTTTCTTGCCAAGTTTAGGATAAAGGGGCAGACGAGGAGGAATGCAATTAACTACTAGATAATATAGTTTAAAGATATTTAGTTATCCAATTAAGTGATTAAGATTTATTGTCACAGGACCTTGAGTGATTGTCTGGAAGAGCACATTTTGATAGAGGGTAAGAGGTAAGAGGTTGAAAATAATACCTAAAGACAGGTAGAATATGGCACCAGGCCCAGCCACGGGGCATAGGGAGGACAGTAGGCACCAGGAAATGGGGGAAATGTGTGTGTCCAAAGGAATTCGGAAGACAGTAAAACAGAGAAATGAAGGTCCATGGATTAAAACAAAACAAAGCAAACCTTGGCCCTCATTCCCTTTTTTTCCTTTCTTCAGTCATTTTTAGTGCCTACAATATACAGGACATTATGCTAGTCCTTTAGAACAGTGGTGGGCTTGTATTTTCATTCAAGCCTCTAGTATAACAAGTGAGTTGGCTACAAAATAAAACGTCTGAGAAGTAGGTATATATTCTAACCCCGCAGGCAAAATCCACACTGTCTATTTGCACGTTTGCCTCAGTCTGTCCTTCATCTTTTCCCTGGCTACCTTTTCAGGGGACACCATTAGGATGAAAGAGCAGAAGTGTGGAAGTGGGAATGGGGAGCTGTTTCCACCCACAGAATTGTCAACAGGTATGCACATAGCATCTGCGACTCCGGGAGAGCTGACAGGCTAGGAGCCAGCTGCAGCTTACACTTGAAAATAATAATAATATCCACTTAGGGGTATGGAATTATTTATCACCACTGGTGGAATTTTTGCCAAAGGCAAGAAATGAAAACATCCCATGAAAAATGTCCTCAGTCTACAGCCCATCACACTCACACACCGTACAAACTGATTAACTCTGTGGCTAAGAATAAACAGTACTATAGTTATTACTATTAACATTTTAAAATATTCCTTTTAAAGACTTCGGGAACTACAGGAATTAGAGCCAACAGCGCAATGGACAGGATTTGTATAAGTAAATTTAATAACAGAGCTCGTATTAAATTGATGTCTCTGAGGTGCCTTCCTTTCTTCCTTCTTTTTTACTTTCTTTACTTTTCTCTTCCTCTTCTATTCTCTTCCTTCCTATAGTCATTCTGGGACCCAAGACAGGGACGGGAAGCTGATGAGTGCTAGGATAGAGACTTACTGGTGGCATTTTAGTAAAATCTCTAAGTGAGCATTTTATCTGGCTACGTTTATATGCTGAGTGTGTATTGGTACATATGTGGGGGCTATTGTTATGTTCCTGAACTCAGCTTATTTATTTATTCTTATCCTGAGGTACTCTTTGTGTGCCATAAGCCACTGCCAAGCATACATATGTATGTGACTGGGCAAAGTAACCTGCTACCCAGGCCGGGTATCTCTGTGAAATTGGGCTGCTGGCTTTCTCTCTCTGTGAGAGATGTCCATGTCCGAGGGTCTTGTTTCTGTATACATTTCAGCCTGCGTTCTCATTTGAGACCCCGGCTTTAGATTCCTAAACCGGGTTTGTGAGCATCTCATTTGACCCCACCTGTCTCTCAGTCTGTCTTTCTCCTTATTTGTGTTCTTGAGATTTGGCCTGCTTTTTGTGTCATTTAGTTTTGTAAATGTCTGTTTCTCTTATCTGGGAATCATTTTAACCCTACATCTTCGGAGCTGATTTCTGGATTTTTCCTGAGTTTCACAAACCATCGAGTCCATGGGAGATCCCTGTTCTTTGTTCTCTTATTTTGACCTCTGAAGGGTCAAAGAATCAGCATGTCAGGGAAATTGGGCTTTCTTTTCTTCTTTTTTATTTCTTCCTCTCCCCTTCTCTTCCTCCCTACATTTCCTTCTCTTTTCTCATTTCCTTTTTTTCCCTCTCTCTTCAATTTATATGGGTATGCAAAAAAAGTCCAGAGTGGACTATTTGGGACTTGCTAATTATCAGTGTAGATATGGTGTCACAATGGGGATACTAATTATATGACTTAAATTTAACCAATGCAGGGACCCACTTTGCTATTTCTTCCTGAAGCAAAAAATAATTCTTACAGAAATGAATCTTCTAAAATCCAAAGGTAGCCTAAGATGCAATGCCTGGATTTGGGGAAAATTCTAGGTTATGAATTAAAAATTGCTATTTTAATTTTTAAAAACTCTGGATGAAGCCAAATAAATTAACAAAAAGTTTATAAAATTTAATGTTTAATGTACCTGTTTAGTGTTCATGTGAATGTCCTTTGCGTGCCACATTTTATTCTGTTGAAAAACATGTAACAACTTATATGAAGCTTCACATTATATGTAAATTCTTTTCTTTTAACCATAGGCACAGATTTTTTTAATAACATGGAAAAAGTGACATTCACATCTTAACTGAAAAAATATAGAGAAATATAAAAATTATCTTTTTAGAATGTAGTACATAATTGTAAATCTTCAAACAATAAATCCTATAAATATTTTTAAAAATATTAAACAAGATTTTACTAAGCACTATTTCTAAAATTGTAGAATTCTTCTGTTCACTTTTATAAGAAATGACTCTCAAAAGAAAAATAGTAAAAACATTCTAAATATATGTTCATGTTTTTAATCCTGAAATCCAGAAACTTTGGGAGCCCTAAGTTTTAAAAAATTAACTTGGTATCAAAATTGACCAGAACTGACAGGAAGCTATTTATAGTCTTTATTTATCTGAGTTATTATGAATATTCATATATTTCACTACAGAAATGTTAATGTGTTCAATGATGATCCAGCCCCAGGCTCTACTGAGCATTCTCAATATACATAATGTACAGTATATTGCATTTAAAATTTTGCAAACTTTTGAATTACAGAATACATTTGGCTCCATGTTTGCTATAAGGGATTGTGGACCTGTTAATGGATTATATTTCTGAAGTGAGTTACAGTTATTTAGATTCTAAAAAGAATAAATCACATTCAGAAAAAAAATTGTGGATTGGTCACTGAAAAGTATTTTTTAAATGGAACTTACTTGTCTGCCGCATATATTAAGAAAAACCATTTTGAAATGACAGCACACTTAGTATCTATGCAGCATTGTTCTAACCATATTGAAAATTAGATAAATCATCTTTGTAAATATCCTAGTGACTCTTAAAAGAAACAAAAAGGTAAAGCAAAAGATCATAAGAAACTTTGATATCTGGTTTATTTTTAAAATCCCATTATATATACTGTATATTTACTTTCGTTCAAAGGGAAAACTGTTATTGAAGCCATTTTCTTTTTAACTCAAGGAGTTTCTATTAAGCATGTCTTTTGAAATTCCCTGGGAAGTGCACATTGCTCTGATCATCGTGGCTTATTTCTTCAGCCAGTTGCTAAGGCTATAGGAACCTTCACATGATTAATCAACGGCCTCTTCACAAAATCCAATGATGAAAACATTTGACTGCTGCTCATCTGGGCAAACAAGAGGAGTTTGATCTCTGTGTGCTCTGCTGAGCTTAATATTCACTGCAGATACATATCAATACTCAATCTATACCTGCCTTCATAAATGTCTGAGGAAACAGAGGGAAGAAGAATTTTCATGTTCTCAAAACCATTGTTCTTAACTTTGAGCCATTGAATAAATATCATATATTTATGCATATGGAATGCCATGGCATGTGGAAACACAACTTTTGAAAGCAGTATTTTAAACTTAAAAGCACACTGTTGCTAGTCATTAAAGTTCTGCACACTTATATTCAGGAATCCGCCTCATGTATTTTAAGATATTCTTTAATTAATAAACATTGAATGCTTTTAATGTTTCAATTGTTTTGAAAACTCTCCAAAGCAAAATATTAACAAGAACATTTTGTCCAAAACTATTTATCAATATGAAAAATAATTTCTGCATGTGACATGTAGGGAGTACACCTGAATATATATATGTATATATACACACACACACACAAATAGTATGTATGTACATATAAGTATATATCTTAGTATATGTATATTTAAATATGTATATAGAAGTACTTATATATATGTATATGTATATTTAAACATCCATGCTATTAAAGAAATTTCTGTCATAATATGTTTTGTAAACTATATTTTTATTCATTTCATTCTCATTTCCAAAATACGTTTCACACATCTCTGCTCAAAAATAGACAATTCTAGATCTACAAAAGAGAAAATGGACAAGGCAAATCAGAAAGCAAGTTGTGTTCAGTGAATGTCCTGGAGAATCCAGTGGTTTCTTTTAACTACCTATGAGTCTCATTTTGCCTCCTCTCTCCCACCATTCCTTCTAATACTTCAAGGTTTAGCTTTCTTGATCATGGCTTTTCATTGTAGACAAGATGCTCCTTCTGCTCTCTTCCCTATTCTGTTTGCTCCCCTCTCTTTGCCTTAATGTATCACTTCATTCCCCAGGACCTCCCAAATTTCACTTCTCCCTCTTTCAACCCTCATGCCCCACTTCCTTTAACCTCAGTAAGGTCACCTTGATTTGTATAGGTACGCATTCACTAACGTGAAGAGTGGAGCGTGTGTCTGAGACTCATGGCTTATTATCACCTTCAAATTATGAGAAATAAAACACGATTTTTTTTTTGTATTTACTTATCAGGAACTTGTTTTAAAGGGTGAAAATACTTTTTCCAGCTTATTTTTACAGTTTGACTCGCTAAGATAAAAAAAGATTTCATAGAATCAATATGGTTTTATTTCAACCATGGTTATTTTTCGTGTAGTAGAACAGCATGTAGTTGGGTACTTGTTACTCTGGAGACACAGTGAAGTCTCATTCTATTAAGGATGGCATCTACTTCATTTTTCTGAGATAAAGGAGCATACTAAACCTTTTTTTCTAGCAGCTGGGAAATTATGCCATAGTACAATAAATAAATAAATGAATAAAAGGTATTCTTTTTCTCGTATGAGAGTCAACCTGGTATTTCCAATCTGACCATGATTACCGGAGAAGTGATAATGGTTTTGAGCCCATGGTGTATTTATTCTTATGTGCAACTCTACACTCTGTTCTATGCTTGACGTTTTGGTATAAGTGTCCCCAGAACACTAAACTGTGAGCTGTATTTTAGGTCTGATTCATCAGAAACAGGATAAGTTAGCCCACAAAAGTCATCTTTGGGAGGAAGTTACAGGAATGTGTGTCCTAGCTGTGAGGCTTATCTATATCTAGAAGGCTGGGTATTGAGATTCTGTGAAATGGCTCTCTGGTTGTATGATATATATATTTTTTAATTTGCAGCTTCCATTTTAGACTCAGGGGTACATGTGCAGACTTTTTATATGGGCCTGTTGCATGATGCTGAAGTTTGGGGTACAAATGGTCCCGTTACAAAGGTAGTAAGCATATTACCTGATAGGTAGTTTTTCAACCCTTTCGCAGTGCCTAGTAGTCTCCTATATCTAAAGATGTTCCCATGTTTATGTCCCTGTGTACCCAATGTTTAGCTGCCACTTATAAGTGAGAACATGCAACATCTGGTTTTCTGTTTCTGTATTAATTTGCCTGATTGTATGTTCTTAATGCCTCAGGTTCACAGACAGGTGGGGCTTTATGGTTTTCTTCACCCACATTCCTCCATATTGAAAAATCAGTGTAGCTCTACGTACAACTACCCTGACAACAAAATTCTAGGGTCATAGACCAAGGCAAGAAAGGCATAGAAAAGTGGATACAAAAAGGATGCAACTTCAGAAATTCTTGCAAAGGTCTATACATTACTCCCTCTATGTGTTACAAAAAAAAAGGAGGGGGGCTTTCTTATTTTACTTGGGAGTTTGGTTTTGAAAGTCACCAATTGGCTAGGCACAATGACTCACATCTGTACTTTTAGCACTTTGGGAGTCCAAGGTAGGAGGATTACTTGAATCCGGTAATCCTCGACCAGCATTGGCAGCATAGCAAGACCCTGTCTCTATTTAAAAAAAAAAAAGATAATAATTTTCAGGTATTGAGTAAAGTTTCCCATAAACCTTGAGAAGTGGGGCCAAAAGGAAGTATTTTTCTTGCAACAGAATGATATTTAACTTCAAGTGTGGAAGACTAATTTGGAAGAAGACTCATTAAGCCAGGCATTCAATTGCTGGAGAGGTGAGGGGTTTGCATAAGATCTCACAGGATGCCAGAGACATATTGGGATCCTAGTCCAGGATATTTTGATACTTACTTTTATTTATTTATCTTTTGAGTCACTAAGAAGTCAGATTTCTGCAGCCTTGCAAAGCTATTGCAGCTCCTTTGCCCAGTTTAATCTAAATAAGACAGTGAATCTATATTGTAAAGAATATCAAATTTATAAATATCTACATTAAGAGGTCTGTACACTTATGACCATGGTGATACTGAACATTTAGTAAATGTTCTTTAAATAATCACTTGCTATAATGATGTCATCACAGAATGCCCAAAGTTACCAATATGAAATAATAAAAATTTTAAAAACAATTTCAGATGAACAAAAAAGAAAATTAGCAAAATATTCTGGAAAATTCAGAATTTCTATACTTTTTTGTCTAATTTATTTGGAAGTGCTATTAAACATGTAATTTTGATGCTGTCATAATCTTCCTCTGGATATATCCTTATCCTTGTTTTTTCAACACAAAAATGCAGAGAGAGAGAGGTTAATATACTCGTTCAGTGTTACATGATCAGTCATAGGGAAGATTTCTGTATGCTTTAGAACTGGTCTTCAGTATTTTAGGTATTATGTTTTTCCTCCAGCTAGATGATATCTTGAGAATCAACATCACATCTTAACACCACAGTGTCTGGAATTTATACGGTGCCTTCAGTGAACAACTTCTATCTCCCTGCCGATTTCACTGGATAGTGGTACTTAAATAAGACGTTTTAATGAGATACGAGTTACTACAATCTCATTCAACTCCATTTGAGAGTTACATGTTCTGCGTAGAGGTAAAAATACTGACTTAACCTTGAAACTCTCTATCTCAACCATCCTTTAGACACTGATTGTAGAATAGTAAAGGTGACAAACTCTTCTGGCCAGGGTTAATCATCAAAAATAAATGATGTCCCAAAATAACTTCCCAGAATAACCTGAGCTAGTTTCTTTCTGGCTCCAAACATCAAGCATCCCCTTAGGAAAGAAATCTCAATAGCCATCTAACAATCTAACATAAAAGTTCTGGAAAGCTTAGGAAAAAAAGTCAAATATTCCACATTTGCAGATCAGACCCTGCAAAATATCTTGACTGCTAGAGAATCTTTGGGAATATCATATATTAGAAATTATATTCCAGTGCACCACTATCTCCTGAGAAGGTTGAGCCACAGTGAATCTCAAATCCTGAAAACAGGACACTCTTCTGGCACTACCTCATGAAAAAGAGCTACTTGCTGGAGAGAAAAAGAAAATAGCTCTGCAATTATCCAACACAAGACAACTTCTTGAATCCAGCTCACCTAAGCTATTTTTTTTTCCAACTCTGAGAGCAAAATGAACGCTGCAAGCAGTCAGAGTACTAATGGTCTTTTTTCCCCCTACATTGTTTCCCTTCCTCCCCCCTTGAAACCTGAAGCAAGGGACTGGAGAGACTTCAGGAGCCTCTTTATGCTATCACTTCACAGGCTAGAAGGTGACAGCTTCGCCAGGGACTAATGCAGTCCGACATAATTGAATGTGGCCTGGAGCAAAGCAGCTGCCTGCAGCCACTCTTGATTGTAGCTGTCATCAGGTAGAGCCTGCTGCAGGAAAATACATTCCAGTGGAACGCCACCCCACCACTCAGCTCCATGGTGATAGCTTATTTACCCTTATGCTGTGACCACAGTTTTGTAGTTAATAATTGTCAGTATCACACTGCTGAGTGAGTGCAAACACTGCATCTTTGAATTATCAGTAATCTTTTCAGTGATCTCTCTCTCTCTCTCTTTTTCCCTCTTGTTCTCTTTCCTCTGGAATAAAATTATACCCCAGAATTCTGTTTCTCCACCAGAATTTGATCTTATTCAAAAGTACTACTTCACCTAGTTTCTACTTTGTTTAATCTAATACCTTCAACATTTTGTTTTTACAAGCAAAACAACAGACACAACTAAAATTGTCCCTCTTTTTTTTCTGTTTATTACAATATGTCAGAAAATCACTGGCCAAATTAAGTTTTAAGAGTAGAACTTCATTTGACATTTTTGGATTTCTCTTTGCATGATTACAAAAGCCCATTAAATGCAAATGAATAATTCAAAATATTGTGTTTTCCTCTAAATATGTAGACACAGATGATTTTAGGGAGTCAGATTAAATTCTATGCAAATAATTTACCTTAAGAGTAAACATTTTATAAGCAAATAAAATAATATGTAAGAAAATAAACAGCTTAGCATTTATACATTTTGATACAAAAAAGCAAGTCGTGTCATTCTTTAAATTGAGATACAAGTAAATTGAAATGGAAAGGATGTCAGTATGATTTGGATTATGTGAATTATCTTCTTTAATTTTGTGTTTATTTTTTATTTAACAATTCAGTGTTAAAATCATAAAAAACCTTTCTGACTTATTGGGACCTATTTGACTTCAACATAAGAAATTGTTCATATAACATTTTCTGCAATTGCTCTTTAGTTCCAACTAAAATTCTATTGTGAAATTGTGGTGTGAGCTTTCTTTTATGGCTAGGTAAACGGAGATGCTGGGTGTTTCTGTGACTAATGCAAGCACACATGCGTCAGATGTTAATGCTAAAAAAAGAGTCCTAGCTTTATAAACCAATTTAAAATGATAAAATCTGCTTCTTTCTTGGAAAGTTTAATTATTTTCTCATTATCCCACTACCACCCAATTATCTAGTGTCTCTAAAATATTTCTTATATCTATCTCGGTGGCACCAACATGCTGCCTCACCCCACGGAAAAATTTTTGATTCTGTCCCTTAGGAAGGTATTTACTTGAGAAGAATATTTCAAATGAGTGACCAAGGTAATACCTTTGTGACTAAGCTCAAATCCAGAGAGACCATCGTGTGTGTGTGTGTGTGTGTGTGTGTGTGTGTGTGTGTGTGTGTGTGTGTTTTACCTAAAGCAACAAAAAAAGTTATTTTCTCAGTATTCTGTAGGTAGGAGTCAGAAATTAAGGGATTGACAGGGCCATACTCTCTCTGACAGCTCTAGGAGAGAGCCCTTCATTGCTTCTTCTAGCTTCTGATGTTTGCCAGAAATCCTTCTCATTCCTTGGCCTGTCGATGTATCACACCAGTTACATGGTTGTTTTCCCCACTGTGTGCCTTCACATTGTATTTTCTTTGTGGACATCTGTGTCTGTGAGATCATCATCTTATTGGAACACAAGGACCAATATTTTGCCCTTTGCTATATAGCTAAGTCATGGCTAAACCAGTTATTACTTACTATTCAGCCCAATATACCATGTTCTTAAACTTAACGAAAGAGATATGGAAAATTGAACTATTATCTGCTGAATTCTAATAGCAGTATAGAAAATAAATCTGGATTATTTTTTTAATTCTAAAATATTCCCTTTAACGTTCATATAATTGAGATATGCTACCATATCTCTTAAATGTCTTGAGATAGCTACTCATCTAATACATGAAGCAAATTTAGGTGAACTTAGATTATTTATTTTTTCTCTATTAGAAGGAAAAGTAATATTTATTAGTTCACTGTCTTAGGAATTTTCGTGTTTTATTTTCTTTGATATTCTCACCAGCCCTTCAATGTAATCTATACTGCTTGACAATATTAAAGGAGATGTTAGATAGTATCAAGTTCTGAGTTACAAACTCAAGATTTCCCATCTTTACAATTAATAGCAAAGCAATAGTATCTGTGGACTGACCTATTTAATGAATAGATTCTACATAATTATAGGATTTTACTGTAGAAGTAAATTGCTGCAAACACATGTATTCTAATATTTTTGAATGTTTCTTTCCTGAAGTATATCTCTTGCTTCCTCTTTTCTGTAGATATTAAGCTATATATGTTTCTATGGACCAAGATTTAAGGCAATTACCTTAGCAATTTAATTTGCTGGAATTCTAGCATGGAAATATGGGGCTGGGGTAAATATTCAGTTTGGAAAGAAGTATTGCTCTGACTTGCTCTGGTCATTTCTGTCACCCAAAATGTCATGACTAATCCTAACAACATCAGGCTGTATGGAGAAGCAGAGATTGAGCTTTATGTGCTGAGGCATAAGTTTAGATAAAATTCTCTTCCAAATTGGTAGTTTTTATCAGTATCCCAAGATAAAAATATTACAATCTGATGGGTGTGCACAGTACGAAGGCTGACACCTTTAGAGTTAAAATCTACTTCTGATTGATTCAAATGGTAAACCACCAAAATGCCCTCTCTTAGTCATCCTTGAAACAAATAAAGAGATGATATTATGACCCTCATCCCAATCCTTCTACTAAGCTGATCATTTAGAACCAATAGACAGTGTCAACATTAAAATTCCATCTGTCTCCAGAGGCTTAATTTCATGAACTGTTGTTCACAAGGCTACTTTATTTTGCCTGAAAAATATAACATAAGTATATTATTACTTTCTAGAAATTAATATGCATCCATTTATATGTGTATAAATATGACAATAATATGTATATATATATCTATATATATAAACTTCTTAGTGAAAGAATAAAAAATTAGGCCAGGCATGGTGGCTCACGCCTCTAATCCCAGCACTTTGGGAAGTCCAGGTGGGTGGATCATGGGGTCAGGAGTTCAAGACCAGCCTGGCCAAGATGGTGAAACCCTGCTTCCACTAAAAATACAAAAATTCTCCAGGCATGGTGGTGGACACCTGTAATCCCAACTACTAGGGAGGCTAAGGTAGAGAATTGCATCAACCTGGGAGGCAGAGGTTGGAGTGAGCTCAGATTGCACCACTGCACTCTAGCCTGGGAGACAGAGCGAGATTCCTTTCAATAAATAAATAAAGAAATAAAGAATAAAAAATTAAATTAATTAAATGAACCCAAAGTGTACAAAAAGATAGTGGTGGTTAGCACTTGGTTTGGAAACATTCCAATGTTAAGAAAAATCTTTTCATGTGGCTCTATGCAGAGTAGAGAAAGTGATCCCCAAACATTTTAGGTGTCCTTTTGGCTCAAGAAATTTGGATAGGATGCATTAGTACTGCAGTGTGGTGTCAAACACACTGTTTTATAGATGCTGTCTTTGCCAGGATCTGTTCATTTCAAGTTACAGACAAAAATCATTTACTGATAGCTCTGCTATTTTAAATAAATATATATATATATATATACTTTTATTAAATGTGTCATTTAATCAACAGTAGTTCATATTTTTTATGTGAATGAAGGCTTTGTATTTTTATCTCATCAGGTTTGTAGGCAATCTATATTCCTCATTTTGTACTTAAGAAAAAATTGCATTTTACTCTCATACTCTTTGCAGCATTATTCACAAAAGCCAAGATATGGAAATAACCCTAAGTGTCCATCAACAGATGAATAAAAAAATGTGCCACATATATATGAGTATAAATTGCCCTTTAAAAAGAAGAAAATCCTGCTATTTGCAACAACTTGGATGAATCTGGGGAGCAGTATGCTGAGTGAAATAAGCCAGACACTGAAAGACAAACAGTGCATGATCTCACTTACATAAAAAATCTAAAAAGATCAAACTCATAGAAGTAGAGTAGAATGGTGGTTAACAGGGCCTGGGAGGTGGAGGAAATGGAGACGTTGGGCAAAGGGTGTCAAAGGTCAGTTATATGAATGAGTTTGAGAGATGTATGGTACAGTATGGTGATTATAGTTAATGTATTGTAGACTTGGTATTTGATACGTGAGTAGATATTGTTTTTAACACACACACACACACACATACAAATGGTAACTCTGTGAGGTGATAGATATGTTAATTAGCTTGACTTTGGTAATCATTATCCAACGTATAAGTATATCAAAAGTTTACACTGTATATCTTAAATGTTTATTTTTATTTGTCACTCATACTGCTCAATAAAGCTGGAAAAAAAATACATTTTACCTGTCGGTAATGAGTTATTTTGCCATTAACCAACATAGCAGATACCATTAGCAGCTGTAGCTTTTTTTTTTTTTTTGCTTACCTCACATTATTTGATAACTTTACGCATATTTGGCAACGGAGTTACATAGAAATTTTTGTAAGTAATTAACTTAGAGGTATCACTCTAAAAGAGCAAAATAGTTTCTGATCTAAAAGCAGACTTGTTCACCATCATGCCCTATTTTAACATAATAAACGTTAAAAATAATATCAGTGCTATTGAAACAGGGTTGGCGGGGGTTGGAAAGGCATCAGATGAAACCATCTTTTAAAAAGCATAACCTCCAGAGGTGCAGCGGTCTGGGTGGGCAAGGGGAAGCACAGCATGTGCCCAGTGGTTGCTACGTGGCTGCCTACAGTGAAATTGTTCTCAGAGGACTCCAGGATCCATCAGTGAGAGTGCGACACAAGTTTGCCGCATTTTCATGAACGTGAACAAAGTATATTTTTAGGAGTCGGCCAACGATGACTAGTCAGCTGTCGGATTGTATTTAGATTTGGGGAACGCTGTGAGAGGATTGAAACCACTTGTTTCTCTCTCTCTTTTTCTCTACTTGTCACTGCAATAAAGTTGGCTCTGGCTCCAGGGGGCTCTTGGTAAAGTACAATGCCCAGGGCTATGGGAGACGGAGGCCTCAATAACTGATATGAAAGGTCCTTAATTAAGCACTTAGCATTTCAAGGCAGTCATCACTGCTCGCCCACAGCCCGAGCTGGCAGTCCGTCACCGCCGATAGGCCACCTAGAAGACTAACGTGAGTTGAGTCGAGTCTTTTGTACTTGAGGCGAGCCGCCCCGAGGCGCAGGCTGACCCGGTGACCCTCCCTGCCGGAAGGAACAGGATATCGGATGTGACAACACTGCAGCCCGGAAAGGATTCCCCTCCCCGCCTTCCGCCCCACGCCCTCCGAAAGATCAGGGATTTGAGGAGAAACTTAGAATGACAGTGGCACTTTCTTGGCTCAGCGGATCAGTATGGATATAAACAAACCCAATGAATGAATAATGATGAATGTATTAGGAAGCAAAAGGGAACCCCTTCTTCATTGTAAAATGCCAATTATTCTGCAATTACCCAGGGCCTCGAAAAAGTTAACTAGGAAAGAAACATTTCCTTTCTTTTTTCCCCTCACAGCACATAATTCTCTGGGCATGAGACACCAGAATCAACATAAATGTTTGGGGAAGTTTATCTTTATATTAAGGAGCTGGGAGACTTGGCAGCATTAAAATGGAAAGGGTTAATGGAATGAACTATAGATTAAATTGTAAAGCAATCAAAGAAAACCAAACAGTTTATAGCAGACAACCGTCTTCTGGTGTTTGGGTCTGTGTCAAGCCATGGATGTGGAAAATTAAAGCCATACTGAGAAGGGAAATGAACCATGTCTAATACATCCCCAGCAATAAAATGTTTTCACTAGGACTGTAAAACTGTGGCTTACATTAGGAAAAAGAAAATCAAACTATATGTCAATTCCACATCATGGGACATGAAGTGTCCACAAAAATTTATATTACTATTTAGAAGTGTTTCATTCTGGTGTTTTATTGTGATTGGATGCGCCCTCCTCAGTATCTTTTGACTGGTATGAAAATGATTTGAACTACTTTTTTTAGCATTTATTTTACATCTATTACCTGTTCTATTACTTTTTATTATTTTATTGTGCTGTGTAGAGGATTTTGCACAGTTTTCATTATAATGTAACATTAAGTCAATTTATTTGTGTATTACATGCTGTATAATTGCACCTTTTTCTAGAACAATTTGGATTTCATTATCTAACAAATCAGCACTGTTACGTTTCTAAAAGCTCTTGTTAGAAATCAAGTGCATTTTGAAAGTAGGACAACAGAGGTCAAGTTTGCACCAAAAAGATTCCTCACTAATGCAGGAAGTATTTGAACATCGGGTGAAGGTCATATTAAAAGAGGGAAATACTCGTTTCTTTTAGAAAATATTTAATTATTCACTATTGTACTAGGTTAAGATCAATAAGGATCAATACTGCAAGAAAAAAAATCTTGTAGAACAAAGGGTTCTTACATGGAACAGATACGAGTGAGATATAGATCATGGAATGGACAAATTAATCCGGGAAAAATATCAATTGTAACTGTATTTGGTTTATTATTATAAAGAATATCAAGATACCATTTGGATGCTTCATTTACAAGGGCCATAAATTGTAAAACTACCAGGCACAATGAAGGGTACATATGTTTTTACATAGCTGTTTCATAAACTGATCTATGCCTAACACAGAAGTGGTATATATTATTTCAGCCATCACATAGGTAAAATGCAAAACACCTGGAACCACTAAGAAATTAAGTTGTTAAATCCTTAACAGAATGTGGATTGATGTTTTATAGGTATAATTACATATTACATTTTCAATGAGTTAGCATGTGGAGATGCTAAGTTCTTTGACACCACATTTTCGAGACTGCATGATTAGTATTTATCCTATACTCTTTTGGGTTATTTATTAACTTCTCATGAGTGTTTGCTTTTTTTGTTTTAATGAGACTGTCAGTGGACATAGGACAGGAGCCATCTTATACTTCTCCACAACCCTGCAGCCTAGCAGAGATCATTGTAATATTGGCTTTTTACTGGTAACAGTAGTAAATATCAAAAAACATTATTCCACTGTTTAAGACAGAAAGTTACTTATTTTATTTAGACTCCAAGAATAGGTTGACAATGATATTATTTTTTTCTTCTTAAGGATATGTGGTATATGGAAAGTTAAGATATTGGGAGGAAATTCAATTGTCATTTGTCAAAGGAAGTATCAAATTTTCATTTGCTGAATTTGGAGATGTACATAATTAAGTCTATGCCAAATAAAAGTATTTTGATTTAAAAGAATTCATTATTTAAAAAAAAACAAAAACAAAATGTTTCAATCTGACATTTTACCTGTTAGAGAAATTTTACTCAAAATATCCTCAAAACGTTTACGACAGTATCTCTTTGTTAGGAGTCATATGCTCCCTTCCATGATCACACTCTAGGGAATATGGGATAAGATGTTTTAGCGATTTTTTTAGCACAATTTCTTGTACTGGTGAATAATATTTCAACATAGGTTGCCCTTTTCAACTGAACTGTTATCTTCACAAATAACATCTTTTAATAACATTTCTGTGATGTGCTGCCTTGTTACTCTCATACATCGCAACTTAAGTTGTTGGGAAAAATAATGAACAATAACAAAACGTACCCATGTATTCAATGGTTGAAGTACACCTGAATGAAGTCATCAAGATAATATATTCTATGGATTTTAGATAAATGGTAGTTATGCAAAAGTCAATCAATTTATTGGCCTCTACTTTATCCGGATCCTCATTTCTTTGTAAAACATACTGCCTGATGCTGGCAGCTAGTAGCTTTCATGCTAATAGCCATGTATTTCTGCTTCTACCAGCTGAGGTGTACGATAACAGTTAGTTCTGTTTCTTCCTAAAACTTTTTACTTTTCTCAGTAGTTACACAGGATAAGTGTTAGATAAACTAATAAATGTAAGCCAAATATTTGTCTCTATGAAAACTGTTGAATACTTTAAGAAGACTGAAAAAGTAAATTATAATAAAAAAAATTCAACCTTCTGTAAGGCAGAAAAAAATGAAAACACATTCAATTCTGTATATATTGCTTTGTAGATCTCATCAAGATAATCAATTCTAAATTAATCCCAACCCAAAACAGTAGACAGAACTTTATAGACATAAGTTTTGCCTCAAACAATAGGAACTTCAATCAGGAGACCAAAGAAAACATCTTAGTCTTACCTTAAAAATCAATGAAAGAAAGAATGGATGTTAACACTTAATAAGTCAAAATAAATGTTTCATGGGAGACTTTAACACTACACTGTCAATATTACATAGATCAATGAGATAGAAAATCAACAAGGATATCCAGGACTTGAACTCAGACCTGGAACAACTAGACTTAACAAATATTTACAGAACTCTCCTCCCACAAATCCACAAAACATACATTTTTCTCAGTATCACATTATACCTATTTTAAAAGTGACCACATAACTG
>PVKP010035823.1:0-22954 GCA_004027715.1 Plecturocebus donacophilus | reverse complement strand
TTTAGTTTGCATAAGCATTTCACAGGTTTAAATGAAATCCTGAGCAATAGAGCAAGATTCTCGTTCTCTCTCCCTCTTTCTCTTTCTTCCTTTTTTCTCTTTTATTCTACTTCTGTCTTAAAAAAATAAAAATAAAAAAGATTGGTTGAATCCGATCCTGGAATATAAGTCTTTGATATTCTCTTTCCCTTCTGCACATACTTTTCCATTCCCTAAAAAAGAAAAGAAAAGAAAAAAAAAAATAATCTGTAGAATGCTTATGTAATTACTAAAAAGTGATTTATTTCCTATTATGTGATCACTTTTAGAATAGGTATGATATAATATTGAAAAAAGAATATATGTGTTGTGGATATGGGGTGGTAAGTTCTGTAAATATTTATTAAATTTGCTTGTTCCAGGTCTGTGTTCAAATCGTGTTTTTTTTTTTTTTGCTCTCCATTAAGTTGGTAGATCTTCCTCCATCCCTTTATGTTAAGTCCTTGTGTGTCCTTGCCTATAAAAAAGGTCTAAATACAGCATACCGATAGGTTTTAACTTTTTATTCAGTTTGTCTAACTGTATGTTTTGATTGGGGCATTTAATCCACTTAAGTTTAGACTTAATATTGATATATGTGAGTTTAATACTGTTATTTAAGGCTAACTAGCTGTTTGCCCGTTAGTTGATGTAAATTCTTCATTTTTGTAATATTCCTTACTTTTTGGTAAGTTTTTAGGATAACTGATGCTGGTTGTTCCTTTCTGTGTCTAGTGCTTCTTTCAGAAGTTGTAAAACAGGCCTGGTGGTGATGAAATCTCTGAGTTCTTGCTTGTTGGCAAAAAATTTTATTTTTCCCTTGGTTGTAAAACTTAGTCTGGATATGTAACTTTGGGTTGAAAGTTTTTTTCTTTAAGGATGTTAAATATTAATCCCCACTCTCTTCTGGCTTGTAGAGTTTCTACTGAGAGATCTGCTGTGAGTCTGATAGGCTTCCCTTTATGGGTAACCTGGCCCCTCTCTCTGGCTGCCCTTAATATTTTCTCCTTTATTTCAATCCAAGTAAATCTGATGATTATATGTCTTGGGGTTGGTCTTCTTGAGGAATATCTTTGTGGGGTTCTCTATATTGCCTGGAGTTGAGTATTGTCGTGCCTTGCTAGTTTAGGAAAATTTTCCTGGATAATATCTTGAAAAATATTTTCCAGCTTGGATTCATTCTCTTTGCCACTTTCAGGTATACCTATTAAGCGTAAATTAGGTCTTTTCACATAGTCCCATATTTCCTGGGGATTTTGCTCATTTCTTTTTATACTTTTTTCTCTGGTCTTATCTTCTCATTTCATTTCATTAATTTGATCTTTGACCTCTAATATCCTTTCTTCTGCTTGATCAATTCGACTGTTAAGACTTGTGCACACTTCATGGATTTCTCGTATAGTGTTTTTCAGCTCCATTAATTCGTTTATGTTCCTCTCTAAATTGTCCATTCTCGTTAGCATTTTGTCAAACCTTTTTTCAAAGTTACTAGTTTCTTTGCATTGGGTTAGAACATATGTTTTTAGCTCACAGAAGTTTCTTATTAGCCACCTTCTGAAGTCTGACTCTATTAACTCTTCCCACTCGTTTTCCATCAGGCCTTGTTCCATTACTGATGAAGAATTAACGTCCTCTGTAGAAGGAGAGACATTTTGATTTTGAGTGTTCTCAGTTTTTTTATGGTGGCTTCTTGGCATCTTTATGGTTTTATCAACCTGTCGTCTCTGTAATTACCAACTTTCAAATTAAGTCTCTGAGTGGACATCCAGCTTGATGATTCCCAGCTCCGTAATCTATGTAATTTTCACTGCGGCGACACACAATGCTGGCTAAAACAGCAGCATTAAAATCACGTGGTGCTTTTCTGCCCGAGGGTCTCCGGTCTGGCTTCCTTCTTTAGTCCCTTTTTCAATCAGTTGAATGGACTGCTCTGCCTTATCAGAGCTCCAAACATCATCCAAAAGGAGACTCAGTCCCGTTTACTCCGCACCAAGAGCCGCCGAGCCGAGGCACTGGCAAAAAAGCCGCGCCAGCCGAAAGGGTCACGCTGGCGACCTGTGGGGCTCCTCCGCTGGGAATGTCCTGGTCCGTGGGCAGCAAAAATTTATCGGTAAGTGTGGCGTCCGCTGGCTCTCTGCACTTTCCCTGGGAGCTGCAATCCTGAGGTGCTAGTAATCGGCCATCTTGGATCTCTCTCCCCTATTTAACTCCTTTAAGTCTTGGTTTCCTCATTGATAACATGAGAGTAATAATATTGTCTACTTCATATGGCTGGGGGAATTAAAGGAACTATCAGATATCACATGTCTGGTAGTGTTGAGTAAGATCTTAGAAATGGCCACGGTTATTTTCATTGTACACAATGTCAGGAGTCTGTGGGTCTCATTCGTGTCTATGTCCCTGCTTGCCTATTTCCTGTGTTGCCTCTGTCCTCGCAACAAATCAACCTAAAGTTCTCATTTCACCTACATGTTTCTGTGATTCCCGCCCTGGAATCTGGAAAAATCGCGATCATTGATTAAGTGTCATGCAGATTCCTTCAACAAATTATCTCATTTCATCACCGTGACAATTTCTGCAAGGTACATGGCATTAACCTCATTTTGCAGATTTACAACCAGGGACAGAGACATTAAGTGACTTGCTCAAGATTCTGGAACAGTGAGGAGTATGCCCAGAAAGAAATAAGAACTAGATCTCCAAAGCCCATGCTCGTTTGACATACTTTTGTTCTGCACAGTCAAGCATAGCTAATTATTCGAAAAAATAACTGACCTGGTTTCCTATTAGGCTTTCTTAAATTTTTTTTTTTAATATTGTTTCCCTTCCCCTCCCCCACTCATGTTTAAAGTAGGCCACTGTTTTTGACACCATCTCATTACTTTTACATCGTGTGGGTGATTTATTAGCCCATCCCTTCTCTGAGACCTGCACGTGTTCACTTTGGATTTAGTCAAGGGCTGTGCACACTGAGCATAGCTAGGGAGATTCACCTCGTCTATGAGCAATGGCTCAAAGTCTGAGGCCACCAATCTACTTCTGCCGACTCGGGCTATTTCACAGAAATGGAATCACACAATATGTGGTCGTTAGTGATGGACTGCTTTCACCTGGCCTAATGTTCTCAAGGTTCATTCATATTGTAGCATGTATCAGTACTTCATTCTTCTTTAAGGTTGAATAATATTTCATTGTGTACGTATACTGTAATTTGTTCATTCATTCATCAGTCAGTGGATGTTGGGTTGATTTTACATTTTGGCTCTTGTGAATGGTGCTGGTATTAACATTCCTTTACAAGTATTTCTTTTATTACCTGTTTTCAATTCTTTGGATGTATACCTAGGAGTGGAATTCCTGGGCAACCTGGAAATCCTGTATTTATCTTTTTGAGGAAATGTCAAACTGGTTTTCACAGTGGTTGAACCATTTTGTAATCTCACCAGTAATGTATGAAGGTTCCAATTTCTCCAAATGCCCACCAATGCTTGTTATTTTCAATTTTTAAAAAATTTGTAGACATAATTTTGGGTGGTAAATGCAATTTTACTGTGGCTTTTGACCTGTATTTCCCTAATGCAGGCACTTATTGGATATTTGTATATCTTCTTTGGAGAAATGTCTATTTATAGCCTGTCCTCATATCTTTTCTATGTTTTTCATGATGGGATTCTTCTAAAATTTTTTTATTTTTAATTTTTGTGGGTACATAGTAAGTTGGCATATATATTTATGTGATACATGAGATGTTTTGATATAGGCATGCAATGCGTAATAAACACACCATGGAGAATGAGGTATTCATTCTCTCAAGCATTTCATTTATCCTTTGTGTTATAAACAATCCAATTACACTCTTTTGGTTATTGTTAAATATTCAGTTAAGTTTTTATTGACGATAGTCACCTTGTCATGCTATCAAACAGTAGGTCTTATTCATTCTATGTGTTTTTGTACCCACCCACCATCCCCACCTCCTCTCAACATCCCCACTACCCTTCCCAACCTCTGATATCACCCTTCTACTCTGTATGTCCATGAGTTCAATTGTTTTGATTGTTAGATCCCACAAATAAGTGAGAAAATGTGATGTTTGTTTCTCTGTACCTGGCTTATTTCACTTAACATACTAATCTTCAGTTCCCTCCATATTTTTGCAAATGATTGGATCTCATTCTTTTTTATGACTGAATAGTACTCCATTTGTATATGTACCACATTTTCTTTATCCATTATCTGTTGATGGACACTAAGGTTGCTTCCAAATCCTAGCTGTTGTGAAAAGAGCTGCAACAAATACAGAAGTGCCGATATCTCTTTGATATACTTATTTCCTTTGTTTTGGGTACATACATACTATTTTTAGTATTTTGAGGAGCCTCCAAAGTGTTCTCCATAGTGGTTGTACTGATTTACCTTTGCCCATATCTTAGTGTATTACTTATCGTTTTATGATTACATCGTAAGTGTTCTTCGTATATTTTAGATATGATTTCCTTATTAGATACATGATTTACAAATATTTTTCCATTTCTGGGTTGTCTGTTTTACTTTCTTGATACTGTCCTTTGATGCACAAACATTTACATTTTAAGTCTAATTTGTCTATTTTTTTTTCTTTTTTTGCTCATGCTTTTGGCATCATATCTAAGAATCTATTGCCAAATTTAATCTCATGAATATTTATTCCTGCATTTCCTTCTAAGAGTTTAATAGTTTTAGATTTTAGTTTAGGTCTTTAATCCATTTTGAATTAATTTTTGTATATAATATAAAGTAAGGGTTCAAATTTGTTTTTTTTTTTTCTTTTTGTTTTACATGTGGGTATCTGTTGTCCTAGCACCATTTGTTGAAGAAATTATCCTTTTTTAACTGAATGGTCTTGGCATTCTTGTAGAAACTCAGTTGATCATGGATAAATGGGTTTATTTCTATTTGATTCTCTTGATCATATGTGTATACTTACACTAGTATTAATTTGTTTTAACTATTGTTGCTTTATAGTAAGACGTGAAATTAAGAATACTAAGTCCTCAAATTTTGCTTTTTTATTTCAAGATTGTTTTGGCACTTCTGAGTCACTTGAGTTTCCATACGAATTTTAGGATCATCTCATCAATTTACACAAAATAGCTGGTATTCTGATGTGGATGGCATTGGATATATTGATTGGTTTGGGGAGTATGAACATGGGATGGCTTTTATGTTTATTTAGATATTCTTTAATTTATTTTACTAAGGAGTTGTAATTTTGACATCATAAGTTTTACACTCCTTTTGGTAAATTTAAAGCTAAGCATTTTATTCTTTTTTATGTTATATATAAAGTTGTTTTTATAATTATATTTAAAGATTGTTACCAACATTTAGTAATAGCATTGATTTTTGTATATTGGTCTTATATCCTACAACTTTGTTGAATTCATTCTAATAATTTTAAGTAGATTAACTTGAATTTTAAAAATATGCAAGGCATATTATCTGTGAACAGAAATTCTATTAAGTCCTCCCTTCCAATCTAGTGCCTTTTATTTCTTTTCCTTGCCAAATTTCCCTGGCTAGACCTTCTAGCAAGTACAATGCTGAATATAAATGGTGGGAACAGATATCCTTCTTTTATTTAGGATCTTAGGAGAAAGTAACCAGTTTTTCATATTGAGTATGATGTTAGCTATGGAATTTTTACAACTTTCCTTTGTCAGGTTAAAGAGATTACCTTCTATTTTTAGTTTGTTAAGTGCTTTTTTCATTCAAGGGTATTGAATTTTGTCAAATGCTTTTTCTGCATTAATTGAGATCAGCATGGTTTTTATTATTCAATTGATATAGTATATTACATCAATTAATTTTTATATATTAAGCAAACCTCACATTACTGGTATAAATTCAAATTTGGTCATAGTGTATAATTTTTATTTTTTAACGTTTCAAGTTTTGCTTACTATTTTTCTGTTGAGAATTTTTGTATCTATATTCATAACATATATTGATCTGCAGTTTAAAAAATCTTTGGCTGTCTTTGGTGTCAGGGAAATAACCAGTCTATAGAATTAGTTGAGAAGTGTTTCCTTCTCTCTTTATAAAGGGGAATTGTTTATGAAGAACTGGTATTAATTCATCTCTAAATATTTTTTAGAAATATTGGCCTGGGCATTTCATTGAAGGTAATTTTTTGATTATTAATTTAATCTCTTTACTGATAGGCCTGTTCAGATTTTCATATTCTTTATTTTGTTTGAACTTAAATTTTTGTTTGTTTGTTTTGAGACAGGATCTTGCTCTGTTGCCCAGGCTGGAGTGCTGTGATGCAATTATGGTTCACTGCAGCCTTGACCTCCTGGGCTCAAGCTATATTCCCAGCTCAGTCTCCCAAATAGGTGGGACTACAGATATGCACCACCATGCCCAGTTAATTTTTTAATTTCTAAAAATGTTTTATTATTTATTACTTTTTAATTTTGATAGTTTTTGGGGAACAGGTGGTTTTTGAGTACATGGATCAGTTCTTTAGGGCTACTTTCTGAGATTTTGGTGCACCCATCGCAAGAGCAATGTACACTGTATCCAATGAGTAGTCTTTTATCACTCACTGCCCTCACAACCTTCCCCTCGAGTCCCCATAGCTTATTATATAATTCTTATGCCTTTGCGTCCTCACAGCTTTAGCTCCTACTTGTAAGCGAGAACATACAATGTTTGGTTTTCCATTCCCGAGTTACTTCACTTAGAATAATGGTCTCCTACTCCCTCCAGGTTGCTGTGAATGCCGTTATTTTGTTACTTTTTTATGACTCAGTAGTATTCCATGGTGTGCATGTGTGTATATCAACTTTGTTTATCTTTTCAAAAAACTCAGCTTTTTGTTTCATATATCTCTTGTATTATTTTTGTTTTAATTTCATTTAGTTATGATCTGATCTTTGTTATTTCTTTTCTTCTGCTGTGCTTGGGTTTGGTTTGTTCTTGTTTCTCTAGATCCTTGAGATGTGACCTTCAGTTGTCTATTTGTGCTCTTTCAGACTTTTTGATGCAGGCATTTAATGCTATGAACTTTCCTCTTAGCACTGCTTTTGCTGTATCCCAGAGGTTTTGGTAAGTTGTGTCACTATTATCATTCAGTTCAAAGAATTTTTAAATTTCTATCTTGATTTCATTGTTGATCCAAATATCATCCAAGAGCAGATTATTTAATTTACACGCATTTGTTTAGTTTTAAGATACTTTTTGGAATTAATTTCCAGTTTTATTCCATTGTGGTCTGAGAGAGTACCTGATTCAATTTTGATTTTCTTAAATTTGTTGAGACTTGTTTTGTGACCTACCATATGGTCTATCTTGGAGAATGTTCCATGTGCTGATAAATAGAATGTATGTTGTTGGATAGAATGTTCTGTAAATATCTGTTAAGTTCATTAGTTCTAGGGTATAGTATAAATTCATTGTTTCTTCGTTGACTTTTTGTCTTGATGACCTGTCTAGTGCTGTCAGTGGAGTATTAAAATCCCCCACTATTATTATGTTACTGTCTATCTCATTTCTTAGGTCTAGTAGTAACTAATTAAATTTGTGAGCTCCAGTGTTAGGTGCCTATATATTTAGGATTGTGATATTTTCCTGTTGGAGTAATCCTTTTATCATTATATAATGTTTTTCTTTGTCTTTTTAAACTGTTATTGCATTAAGATTTGTTTTGTCTGATGTAAGAATAGCTACTCCTGCTTGTTTTTGGTTTTCATTTACATGGAACATCTTTTCCCACTCCTTTACCTTAAGTTTATGTGAGCTCTATGTGTTAGGTGAGTCTCTTGAAGACAGCAGATACTTGGTTGGTGGACTTTTTAATTCATTTTGCCATTCTGTATCTTTTAAATGGAGCATTTAGGCCATTTATATTCAGCATTAATATTGACATGTAAGGTACTGTTCTATTCATCATGCTGGTTGTTGCCTGAATACCTTGTATTTTTTTTTTCTTACTGTTACTGTTTTATAGGCCCTGTGATAATTTTGCTTTTTATCTATTTTGGTGTATTTTGAGGTTTTGTTTCAAGACTTAGAACTTCTTTTAGCATTTCTTGTAGTACTGGCTTGATAGTGGCCAATTCTGTCAGCATTTGTTTGTCTGAAAAAGACTATCTTTTTTTCATTTATGAAGCATAGTTTTGCTGGATACAAAATTCTCAGCTGACAATTATTTTGTTTGAGGAGGCTTAAGATAGAATCCCAGACCCTAATTCCTTCTGACTTGCAGAGTTTCTGCTAAGAAGTCTGCTGTTAATCTGATATGTTTTCCTTTATAGGTTACCTGATGTTTTTGTCTCATAGCTCTTAAGATTCTTTCCTTTGTCTTGACTTTAGCTAACCTGATAACTATGTGCCTAAGTGATTATTTTTTTGCAATGAATTTCCCAGTTGTTCTTCGAGCTTCTTGTGTTTAGATGTCCAGATCTCTAGCAAGGACAGGGAAGTTATCCTCAATTATATCCTCAAGTAAGTTTTCCAGACTTCTAGATTTCTCTTCTTCCTCATGAACATCAATTATTCTTAGGTTTGGCTATTTAACATAATCCCACATTTCTTTGAGGATTTGTTCATTTTTTTAAAAATTATTTTTTCCTTGTCTTTGTTCGATTGGGTTAATTCAAAAGCCTTGTCTTTGAGCTCTGAAGTTCTTTCTTCTACTTGTTTGAGGCTATTCCTGAGACTTTCTCGTGCATTTTGTATTTCCCTAAGTGTGTTTTTTATTTCCAGAAGTCGTGATTGTTTTTTCTTCATGCTATCTATTTCTCTGGAGAATTTTTCATTCATATCCTGTGTTGTTTTTCAAATTTCTTTAAGTTAGTTTCACTATCCTCTGGTATCTCCTTGAATAGCTTAATAATCAACCTTCTGAATTCTTCATCTGGCAATTAAGAGATTTCTTCTTGGTTTGGATTTATTGCTGGGGAGCTCATGTGATGTTTTGGGGGTGTTATAGCACCTTGTTTTGTTGTATCACCAGAATTACTTTTCTAGTTCCTTCTCATTCTGGTAGACTATTTCAGTGGACAGATCTGGAAGTCAAAGGCTGCTGTTCAGATTCTTTTGTCCCACCAGATGATCCCTTAATGTGGTGCCCTCACCCTTTTCCTAGGGATCGGGCTTCCTGAGAGCTGGGCTGCAGTGATTGTTATTGCTCTTTTGGGTCTAACCACCCAGTGGGGCTACCAGGCCCTCGGCTGGTGCTGGAGAATGTCTGCAAAGAGTGAAATGACCTGTCTCCAGGTCTTCCAGCCACAGATACCAGCACCTGCTTTGATGGAGGTGGCAGGAGAGTGAAGTAGACTGTGTGACAGTCATTGGTTGTAGATATGTTTAGTGTGCTGGCTATTTCGGATGCTGGGTATGCTAGTAGTGAAGTTGATACATGGATGGACTCAAGACCTCTGGTTAGCCAAGATGTTGCAAGCATTGAAATTAACTGTTGTTAACTCTACTTCCTGGGAATAGAATTATTCTGTCATGAGTTGCTGCAATGGCCTGAGTTGGTGGCCCTAGCCAGGAGGTGGCACATTCAAGAGAGCAGCAGCTGCAGTGGCAGAAGGGAGATATAAGCTTGCCCTAAGTTGGCCAGCATGAGTAAGACCAGTGCAGGCAATGGACAGGGCCATAAAGTTTCCCCAGAATTTATGTCTTTTATGTTCAGCTACAAAGGTGGGTAGAGAAAAACTGTGAGGTGGGGACAGGGTTAGGCAGGTCCGAGCTCAGACTTTCCTTTGGCAGGACTTGCCACAGCCACTATGGGGGATGAGGGATGGCTCTCAGGCCAATGAGGTTACGTTCTAGAGGGGCTTATGACTGCCTCTGCTGTGCCATCTAGTTCACCAGGGGAGTGGGGGAAAGCCAGTAGGTGATAGGCCTCATGCAGCTCCCATGCAGTTGGTGTGGCTGGTCTTGCTTCTGCAGGCTCCACTAACAGTGCTGAGTTTAGATCCAGGCAGCCAGTGCAGGGGACTCAGACCTTGCCCTAGGACATAAGCTTCCTTGCTGAGAAAACAAGTACACATTTCAGGCCTCACCCCTCCCCATCTGCCCACAATGTCAGCAGTGGCTCCTGTGCTCATATCTGCAGCAATTCCCATCCAATTCCTAGATTCCGCTCAAGAAAACTTGTGCCCAGCCAAAATTATTACAAAATTCATGTGAAAACTTCTTTCACCCTGTGACCCCTTCCTAATTCCACTGGCTGCCTTCCCCAAGACCCTCCCTTGTGAGATATAGTCAGGGATGTCTTCCCTGGGCCCAGGCTGGATACTGGGAGTGCCTACAAGGCTCTCCCTGCTGCTGCTTCCACTTTTATGTTTTGCATGGCTCCTGAAATTCGTTTCAGCTCTAGGTAAAGTTAAATTCTTCTCCTGTTATCTGGATTTTCATGTTCTCCAGTGGGGAGGTGTTTTCAGAGGTAGGTTCCCCCCTCACACTTTGGGAACTCACAGTTTTTCACCTGTTTCATGGAATTTACAGTGACATGCCACTCCTTTCAAACGATTTGTGAATTCTTTTGGTTTTCTTAGTATGTTCCTGCAGTGGTTCCTGGAGCAAAAGTTCATGGTGTGAGTTTCCACATGTTGTTCTGTCCATCCAAGTGGGAGCTGCATGTTAGCCCTGTCTCCTATCCACCCTCTTTCTTCACTCTCCCTATTCAGATTTTCTGTTTCTTCTTAAGTCTCTTTCAGTGCTTGTGTTCTCTAGGAAATTGTCCTCTTCATCAAAGTTTTCTAATTTATTGACACAACTACTTGTACTACTTCTTCATAATCCTTTTTCTTTTACTAAGATTGGAAATAAAGTCTCCTCTTTCATTTCTGGTTTAGTTTTTCTGTATCTTTGAATATAAAGTATGTCTTCTATTGACAGCATGTAGTTGGATCTTGTTTTTCTTAAATCTTATCTGACAATTTGCTTTTTGATTGGGTTATTAATTTGATAACATTTAATGTTATTATTGCTATAGTTGGATTTATATCCAACTGTAACTTGCAATTTATGGAACTGGAATTCCATAAATTAGATTTATATCCAGCTATATCAATAACAACATTAAATGTTTACATGGTGTTTTGCTTTTTTTCAATGTCTCATATCTTTTCCCTTATCACTCCTTTTTTAGCTTTCTTTTGCGTTTAGTGGATATTTTCTAATGTACTATTTTTATTTCTTCAACAGTTTTTGCTATTTTTTGAGGTTTTTTTTTTTAGTAGTTGCTCTAGGGCTTACAATATGCACCTCAACTTATGAAAATCAGCTTAATATTTTTATTAATTTAATTCCAATGAAATATGAAAATGTTATGTGTATGAAGATCTATTTCTTTTTACTGCTTTTTGTGGTATCATTGTTATCCATATTATATCTATAAATGTTACAAATTCAACAATACATTCTTATAAATGATTACCTTAAACAGTCTTACACGTGCTTTAGAGAAGCTGAGAGAGAAATGGAAAGCAAGTAAATATTTATGGTCTTTGTTGCATTAACCCTGTTTTTTAAAATTAGTGCAGATTTTCTTCATTTGTTCAGTGACTTTGATTTGTCATCTGATGTCCTTTCCATAATCCAGTATAACCTTATTCCAACTCACCTCCTTTGTAATGCTATTGTCAAATGTATTGCATTTTTATATGTTACAGATCCGAGAGTAAAATTATGGACATATTTATAATTAATTTTTAAACCAGTTAAGGAAGGAAGGGAAAGAAATATGCACTTATGCTGTCTTTTATAAATACATAAATATCTGTAATAATTAGTTTTTAGCTCTTATTTTTTCCATGTGGATTATAATTATTGTCACTTGCTTTGATATTAAGTAAAGTTCTTCAATATTTCTTGTAAGTTAAATCTGCTAGCAACAAATTCTTTTAGTGTTTGTTTGCGTAGGAGTGTCTGTGTTTTGCCTTCATTTCTGTAGAATAACTTTGGTGAATATAAGATTCTCCATTGATTGATTTTTTTCCCTTTCTTCTGACCTCCATTACTTTTCTTAATTTTTTAAACTAACAAATAAAAATTGTATGTATTTATGTTGTACATCATGTTGTCTTAAAGTATGTATACATTGTAGAATGGGTAAATTGAGCTAACTGACACATGTATTACCTCACTATTTATGGTGAGAACACTTAAAATCTACTCTCTTGGCATTTTTCAAGAATATAATATATTGTTATGAACTATAGTCATTATGTTGTACAATAGATCTCTTGCACTGATTCATCCTAACTCAAGTTTTGTATCCTTTGACCAACATCTCCCCAACCACACACTCTTTCCCCAGACCCTAGCTGACCATCATTCTCCTCTCTACTTCTGTGAGTTCCTTTTTCAGATTCCACATACAGATGAGACCATATGGTATTTTTTTTTCTGTGCCTAGCTCATTTTACTTAACATAGTATTCTTCAGGTTCATCCATGTTTTTGCAAATGACAGGATTTTCTTCCTTTTAAAAGGCTGAATAGTATCCCATTAGTATACTGCATTTTCTTGGCCTCCATAATTTCTGATAAGTCAACTATAATCTTATTTGAGTCTCCTTCTAGGTAATCACTTATTTTTCTCTTGCTGATTTCAAGATTTCCTCATGAGATTATTCCACTTCCTTGGTGAGAGCTCCTGTATGGTTTCAGCAATTTTAAAGCTTTGTTAATATTTATGTTGTTCAGTTTCAGAAAACAATATGTTATCTTATGGCTTCATTCTGCCATTATTTTATTATTTCATTCTGCCATATTGCTTCAGAGGAACCTCTCAAATAAAAGAAAGATGGTATAAATTTGCAATTTCATCAGCCTACTTCTTGAGACCTACCCGAAAAGACTTTACATCTATCTTGAGGCAAACCAAGAATGTCCAGAAACTAAGCTTCTGTATTCCTGACATGAACTGGGTACAAGTGTCATAAGATCCCACTCTCCCACTTTGTAACTTAACATCAAGAAATGTGTGACCTTATGAAAACACACTGTGACCAGCACCAGTGACATAATCCACCCCTCCACGCTTTAAACTTTTTAATTGAAATTAACAGTTCATGGATGGCATTGAAGTTTAATAGCACAATTGTGCCATCTGTTTCATCCCCACAGTTTGGGGGATTTCCACATAGTACATTGAAGGATTATTTTAAGAGATAAATTTATGATGAAGTGCCCCAATAGTGCCTCTTTACTAAACCAATTTGGTATTTATAAATGCCTAGGGGGAGAAAAAGTTACTGAAATTGCATCACCACCTTCAGAAAAAATTTCAAAGGGCGTATTTAATATTAATGTAGTGTACAATTACTGTTGAGCTCCTGCCAAGAGTGCCAGCAGAACATAGGCTGTGAGTGTCCCAATGTGCCTGAAAATTATTTTAATTTATAAAAACCTACTCAAGCTGCTGTTTGCAGATTTAACTTTGAGGGCAGATTCTGAAAAAAAAAAAAAAAAAAAGTAGAACATTTGCAAAAGTATGCAAATAGACATCAGAATGAAGCCTTAGGTTTATAGCATGTTAAACCACCTGAGGTCACAAGACCCAAGAGGAGCTATTAAAGGATGTTCAAAAGGACAAGAGGCTTCAGGAGCTGCAGACTTTGCAGGAGAATTCAAAACCGGTTGTCAGAAAAGGAGGGCGTTATGTGGCTCCGAGAGCTCTCTCATGGAGTCTTTTTCACCTCACCTTTTCTCTTGGTCCCTGCAATTCCCAATTTCTCTCTCCTAGTCACTCCAACATTTTATTAAGCTACAAAAATCAGATGTCTTGTCTTCTCCAACTCCTTCCAGATAACGTCCTAAAAACCTTATTTTTCCCTAGAAACTATATTTTCATAAGCTAGGAGCCGTCTATTCTCAAGTGAGATATGTATCTTTCTCAGTGTTTCACAAAGCGTTTTCTCCCTTAGCTCTATATCACATCATATTTTCATGTTTAATAGAATGTTTTTATATTGAAATCATGCACAATTCCATTATTATTACACTGAAAGAGGACAATACAACACTTAATGTATAAATAAGCAGAGATTGCATGAAAGACTCTGAATTGGATCTATTGTATCTTTGTTAATTATCTTTTGGATTATACTGATAGTGTTTTGCGAGGGGGCAGCAGACGTCACTTTTCTCTGAAGTTCTGCCATCTATTGGTTAATTCACATAACAAAAATTTATTCTAGCATTAATTAAAAACAACCATCACAAGAAAGTCTTTCTATTTATGAAATAGAAAATATCTACATTCTTTGTAGAATTATGTAAATTGTTTACAAACAAAGTCTCCATGATGGAGCTTTAAATATAAATTTTAGTGCCAGCAAATAAGTCCAGTTATTTTTATTAGACCTATTTTGTTTTTATGGCATTGTGGCTGAAGCTGAAGAAGAATTGAAAAAGAAGTTGATAAATATCAAAATATTATATCCAACCATCAAAAATGTAATACCAGGTGTGATGTGTATACTATTTCCATTTTATAGAAAAAGGAGGTAGTTTAAAGAAGTTAAGTAACATCAAAAATCATACACAGAGTAACCAACAAAGCCAAGATTTCAAATCTGTTTGTCTAATTTTATTTTTTTCTCATACATAAGGAAACAATGTTTGTTTAATTTTAAAGTTCATGCTAATGCCAAGTGGAAAAGCAGCTGCTCAAAGGATCTATAATCTCGGTGGGTTACCAAAATGGTCACTTTAAAAAAGTATATATGTATATAAAAAAGTACAGAATGTGTCCTTAGGGTGGCTCTGGCTTCTCCTTCTGTGGTAGGAGTAACTAACATCTCATAGGAACCGAGACACCTATTGAGCATGATCCATGCAATCCCTGCACCCAAGGTCCTGCAGTGGGTATGCAGGGGGAAAGAAGATCCCATTTCTAGAAATGAGAGTCTCAGTTATGGGAAAAAGGACTAAAGAATAAGCTTAGTTGCTTCAAAAACATCTCACTATTGCCATTTCACTTAATCATCATCACGAGGCAGCGAGGCAATATCATTCCCATTTCCTACATGAGAAAACAAAACTTAAAGGTAAAGGATTCAGTCACTGAGCCAATATGGTAGAATTGGACTCTGACTCAGGTATTCAGACTCAATATCCCACAGTCTTTCTACCCACTGAGTGCATGAATAATTAGTAATTAATTCTGAACAAGAAGAAAGAACTAACTGGTAAAATGAAAGTGAGTGGACTCTTAGAAGAAAGTTGGCTAGAGTGTATTTGTTGCTGCAAAACAAACTACTCAAAACGTCGTAGCTTAAAACCACATTCATTGTAGGTATTTATAATTCTGTGGTTAGGCATTCAGAGAAGTCTCAACAGGATGGTTCTTCCTACTCCGCGTGATGTCTTCCAAGACTGGAATGTACAAGACGTTCACTTCACTTATTTTTGGCTAAGTTGACTTCAATAACTGTGCCGGTTGAGACTGCTTAATGGGGATGCTATATCTCTGTCTAGAATTCTGGATTTCTTTGTAGGCTGTGTTCCTTGGCTCTGCACTGCTGTAGTCTCAGGAGTCAATCTCTCTCTCTCTATCTCTATCCCTCCCCTCTCTCCCTACCCCAGTATCTTGTTTACATGGTGTTACCACATGGTTTCTTCAGGTGATCTTTCCAGCAGCCTAGCCAGACCTCTTGCTTGAAAGCTCAGAGCTCCCAAGAGTGCAAAAGAAGTTTACAGAACTTTTCAAGATTAGTCAGAACTGGCATAATATCTTTCCTGAAATATTTTAAACATTAAGTCACAGGCTCAGCCCAGATTCAGGGATAGGCATGAATAATGAGAAATGCGGTTAGATGGAGGTACTTACTCAATGAGCTACTGCCGTCCTGACCCCTCGTGATTCTCATTTCTGCCATATACATGACATATTCACTCTCTAGAATGCCTTCCAAAGATGTCTTTCTATTATGACATAGGGCTCAGGCTTGAGGTCCAGGGTCTCCTTATCTAATTTAGGTCCAAATGCAGATGGTGCTCTTCAGAAGTGGGGCCTCTAATGAAATCAATATTCAACCTGTCTTCCATATGCCTGACATACATAGGTAAGGCTGTGCCAGGAAAATCAAAAAGACGTTCCTATTTACAAAGGGTGAAAGCAGAAGGCCCACAGTAACCAACAATTCATAGAAATTTTGAAATCCTGACAGGCATAAATTTCTCATTCCTTGACCGGATCCCCGTTCTGCCCTCTGGGAGTGTTTCTTCACGGCCCTTCATCCCCCTCTCAGAAACATTTTTTTTCCTATGAGAAATGGCTTCTGTTTGAGTTGAGTGGTTTTTGCAGCCTGTACGTTGGGTTCCCGAGACCACCTCAGGCCCAGTGATTTACTAGAAGGACCCACTGGTCTTGGAAGCTTTATTCACATAGTTATGGTTTATTCCAGTGAAAAGATACAGGTTGAAATCAGCAAAGGAAAGATGCAAATGGTGTGACTTCTGGGAGAAACGTGGTGTAAGCTTCCAGGTGTCCTATTCCTGTGGAAGGTACTGAGTTCTCTCAGCAAAGATGTATGACAACCGGAAAAGCACCCCTGAACCTTGGTGTCCAGTGTCTTTGTCGGGAAGTCACTCAGAATCCTCCTTCACCTCAGCAAAGTAGGCATTCACTGTAAGTCAAGTCGTCAGCATAAACTCATTGTCAAGCTGGTACTGCACGTCCCGAGGCCTCAGGCATACAAACACACTCATCGGGCAGCAAATCCCGGGGTCACAGAGATCATATCCCAGGCACCAGCCAAAGACTAGTCCCGAACACAGACTTTTTCTCAGAAGGTGCAGGGTTTGAGCCACGTGGGTCTACTGAATTAACCCTTTCCTGGACAATTTAAAATTCTTTTTTCATTTTAAACTCTCTCTGATCTTTTGAGCTCAATATAGTATAATTTCTATAGAAAGTCAATACATTTTCTATGTATCAAATTATAAATTCACCTCACTCAATAAAAGTTGTACCCATAAATCTCTTCAAGACAGATCTCTTTCCACTTGGGCCTCAAAATCAGAGGGATAGGGGATAAATTAAGATTCTTAAAAGCCCCATTGTCTATCTGAATGGTTTCATAAGTCAAAAGTCTTTCTGAAGTCTTTTTATTTTTTTCTCTGAGACAAAGTCTTGCTCTGTCACCCAGGCTGGAGTGCAGTGATGTCATCTCGGCTCCCTGCAGCCTCTGCCTCCTGGGTTCAAGCAAATTCTCCTCCCTCGGCCTCCTGTGTGCCACCATGCCCAGCTAATTTTTGTATTTTAGTAGAGATGAGGTTTCACCATGTTGGCTAGGCTGGTCTAGAACTCCTGACCTCATGATCTGCCCGCCTTGGCCTCCCATTACAGGCGTGAGCCACCATATCCGGCCTCTGAAGTCTTAACAAAGCATTTCAAATGTTTTTGTTCCTGTGATAACTCTTTTACTGGATTTGATCTTTACTGTGAGGAAATTCCTAATTCACTCTGAGAATCTTTTGCTATGAGAGACGGGATGAGAAACAGTTTTAGGTTGGAATCCTCCAGTCCTGGTTTCTTTATATTTATCCTAAATTCTGCTTGAAGATAAAACTTTTTTCTATCTTATTTTATTGCTCCCAGGTTTTATCATAGGCAGCTGAAAGAAGCTCCTTAAGCAGATCATTTTATTAGGAGCTCTTTCTCCTGTCCATTTACGAAGGCAACAGTTCTCTGTATTCTTCTGCCCCCATTTTGTTATGGAGCATCCAGTCTTCAGGCTTGCATCACTGCCTGGCCTCAAAGCCAATACGGCATGGCCTGGTGGTAAAGTCTTCTACCGTGATGATCGTTTTGGCAATTTCCCTTAAAATTCCACCAGGTTTTGCTCTATCAACATGAATGACGGAACCAGTTTTTAAGGTGTGTATAAGTTCCTAATTTCCTTATACCTATGAACTTAATGGTCCTTATGATTATTACCTGTCCTCTCACTTCATCTGTCTTAACGCTGAATACTCAAAGTCTCTTTGGTTTGGTATTAATATTTCTATCCTATCTCTTTTTTGGTTTGCCAGGCATAGCATATCTTTTTCTAATTCTTTATTTTCAATGTTCTGAGCTTCTTCGCTTTACTTCTGTCTTATATAAGCACCATATTGCTGGATTTAAAAAATCTCCTTCCAGTAATAATAGTTACAGATACATTTGGACATGATTCTACCATCTTATTTTGTGTTCTGTTTGCCATTTCTGAGGTGAGGCCATTTTATCTGAGACCTTAGGGGTGAAAAGCATCCAGCCTTGGGATGCGCCTTTTGCAGGCAGAGAAGAGAACAAATGCAGCCTGGCCAATATGGTAAGATCCCATCTGTATTAAAAAATACAAAAATTAGCCGGCCGTGATGGTGCTTGCCTGTAATCCCAGCTACTTGGGAGGCTGAGGCTGGAGAATCGGTTGAACTTGGGAGGCAGAGGTTGCAGTGAGCCAAGATCATCATGCCACTGCACTTCAGTCTGGGTGACAGAGCAAGACTCTGTCAAAAAAAAAAAAAAGAACAAGTGCAAAGAGAGGACGCAGAAAAAGCACTTGACATAGAGTCGAGGGCATTGTGGCTGAGATGTAGTGAAAGAGTCCTGCAGGCGGAGTCGCTGCAGGACCCCATGATGGAGGGGTTTGTAGCCGTGGTGAATGCTGGCTGGAGGAGTCCTATGTCCCCCTGGAGGGGCTTTCCATTAGGAGAAGGGTCCTGGCTTCTTTCTATCTGAGGGAAACTAGTGAGTTCGCCAGATGTTGAGACAGGGAGCGTGGCAGAGCAACCCTTCTGCATTCTCTCTTTGCTGCAGATCCACCTGCCAGCAAAGGGCGTGTGCCAGTTTTGAGCTCTACCATGGGATGGACACGCCCTCTCCTGTGCTGGGACTCACAGTTGTCCAGCAGTACCACTGTCTACCCCAGGCCTCTGTGCCGGCAGCTCACTGGCCCACACTCAGAGACTGCATGCCCCAGTGTTGTCAGAAGTAAAGGTTATGCTTTGATCTCTATATGCCTGGCTCCTGTGTCTGGTAGGCTAGATAAATAGTATTTAATCAGTCCATGAGAAACAATACGGAAATAGCATTTAATCTGTCCATGGGAAACAAGCAGACGATATCATACAACTTAGTACTTTTTTCAAACTGCAATGGGAAGATTTTGAAGGATTTTAAGTCATAGTTTGTATTGAAATGATCTAATTTATGCTGTATAAAGATCATTTTTACTACTGGAATAGAATGGAACTTAGTGGTCAAAATTAGAAGCCAAGAAGAGAAGTGAAATGAGTAACGGGGAGGAATTTATGGTATCTCTCGGATCGTAGTGTTAGTAACTGAGAGGAGTTTCAGTGGAAAGCTTGGGACGGTATCACCTTTAGGATTTTTACGTAAGAACTTTGTTTGGAACTTGTTGAGTTTGAAATGCTCATTAGTAAAGTATAGCTATAGTAATTGAATTTGATGCGAAAGTTTAGGGTTACATTAGGACTGGAGGCTTACATTTGGGAATCATCAACAAAAGGTGGCATTTAATGCCCTTGGATTCAGCATGAAACCTAACAGGTGTTTGATAGCTATAATTACAGGGTGGGCAAGGGTGATGCCAT
This sequence comes from Plecturocebus donacophilus, assembly GCA_004027715.1. Taxonomy (NCBI): domain Eukaryota; kingdom Metazoa; phylum Chordata; class Mammalia; order Primates; family Pitheciidae; genus Plecturocebus; species Plecturocebus donacophilus. The sequence goes on along the minus strand of PVKP010035823.1, from coordinate 3,326 downwards.
TACTATGCAAGGCAGGGAGAAGACGCAGGAGTACAAACATGACAACTACCAACAGTTGGGATGGCAGCTTTGTGAACCCTCTCACTCTTCTCACAGTCGAGATAACCAGGAAGGGGTCATGGCATAAAGCTGGAAGAAACATGTCAGTAATATTATGTCTAATCAAGAGGATGAACCCATCATCTGACACAATCTCTGATTTTAGAATTACTTATTTCATTCCTTTATAATTTATTGCTAATGTGTAATTTCATGTATGTTATTAATCTCATATAAACAAAATTTTGGAAAATAGAAAAATGCATGTATCACTGCTCAAATCAGAAAAAAAAAAGATTTAAAATTTCGTGCTCCTTACCCAAAAAGCACAGTGCAAAAGGATTGAGGGAAAACCTTAATATCTAAGGGAACAGAAACATATGCAAAATCGGTGGATAAATATATGATTTTTCATTATTGAAGAAAAGTTAGGAATCACTTGAAATAATGAATAAAAATAGGAGGAGAATGTCCCAAAGTATTTGCCTTTATGGAATTAAAAGTTTTTAACTATAAAATGTTAAAAACTCGATGACATAAAAGGATGAAACTCTTAAAATAATACCACAAAGTGGACTAAAACCATTGCACCACTTTCAGGAAAACATCTACAAATAGATTGTCCTCCCATTATTAGATTGGTGTTAATAATTATTCAGGCGCCAAATGGTGGTTTGGAGAATTACTGAGGGAAGATTTTCAGACCAAGTCTCCTGTTTGAGACATTCTGGGACTCAGAAATGTGTGGAATTGAATTAAGCACTGGTGAAACAAATTGTTTTCTCTTCTCTGTTACAAATAAGCCTCTCTAGCATTCCGTTGAAACTCATAGCCAAGGAGAGAGGAAAAGAAGGAGCTCACATTTACGGAGAGCAGAGGGGTGAGGTCCCCAGTCGGTCCATACGGTTTCAAGGGGAGTTAAGACCCTGTTGCTGCTTTCAAGGTGCTTATGTGGCTACCTGATCTCACAGCAGTTCCCTGTGACAAGTAAAGTTGCTCCTGTTGGATGAGGACACTGAGGCTGACGAGGAGGGAGTGAGAGGATGAGGGAAGCTGCCCAAGGCCTCCCCTGGTGTGGTGGGCAGGGAATCTGGCCCAACCTGGCTGCAGTGAGCAGCAGAAACTGAAGGTTTAAGATATGCTTTACAGGTAGAAGAGCATCAGTAACAAAGAATCCTTATTCATTCATTTAAGACATGCGATATACTGCCAGTGTAGCCACACCAGGCACATGGAAGGAAAAGAAAACAGCACTATGAGAAGAGATGCATCCTTTCCCTTAACAGTTTCCAACCTAACAGGAGGTTGATACAGTAATGATAAGAAAAATGCAATGTGGAAAATACTATGATGAGAAATGCTATGGGTGTCTACACCTCACACCTTAACAACTTATTCCAGTAACTTAGCCCTCACAGAGTTCCCGAACCCCCTCAATCTCTTTTGATCAATATGGATATTGATTATCAAGGGCTTATAATCAAACTTGAGCATATTAATAGCTCTATATTTGCATAATTGGCTGATTATTTGTGAATTATATATGATTCTTCCTGCTCTAGTCATTCTCCATAATCCCACAGTTTTCATTATTTCATATTTCTCCCAAATTTTCAGGGAACACAAGAATTGCTGAAATGAAACTCAGTAACTGTATATCTTGTTTGTACATTTGGTTAAAAAGAGAAGATCAAAGATACGTTTTTAAACTACTTGTGGATTTCAATTATTCATGCCTTCACTGGCTTCTCTTTTTATTTCCAAAAAAATTTATCTGCCTTTCCAGCAATTTGTCTCAATATTATTAAGAAGTAGACATGTTAACAGTATTAATATCTTAAAAAATTGAATCAACATGAATTTTAAAAATTAATCTTGAAAGATATAATAAGTTTATGGTGATAAAATTTAAAAGTTCATATGAAAAAGAGATTTAAAAATATTTTAACTATAATTTTATTAACCTGAGATAACCACTGATAATTTTTTTTTATAATTTTACATTGTTCTGGAGCTCACATATTTTTCTTAAAAGTATCTAAGACTCTTTTCTGTATTAGCATATAAGCAGTTGGCCATCTGTATTCATGAGTGCACATCTGTAGATTCAACTGACGTTCTAAAACATTCAAAAAAATAACTGCATCTTTACTGAACAGGTACAAATGTTTTTCTTGTCATTATTTCCTACACATTACAGTACAAGTACTATTTAGATAACATTTATATTGTATTAGGTAACACAAGTAATCTAAAGATGATTTAAAGTAGACAGGAGCGCTCGGTGCAGTGGCTCAAGCCTGTAATCCCAGCACTTTCAGAGGCCAAGGCAGGCAGATTGCTTGAGATCAGGAGTCCAAGACCAGCCTGGCCAATATGGTGAAACTCTATCTCTACTAATAATACAAAAATTAGCTGGGCGTGGTGACTCACACCTGTAGTCCCAGCTACTGGGGAGGCTGAGGTGGGAGAATCGCTTGAGCCCTGGAAGTCAAGGCTGCAGTGAGCTGTGATCATGCCACTGCACTCCAGCCTGGGTGACAGAGAGAGACGTTGTCTCAAACATAAATACATAAATAAATAAATGCAACAAAAGTACACAGGTGGATGTGTGTAGATTATATGCAAATGCTATTTTATCTCAGGGACTTGAGCTTTCTTGGCTTTTGATACCCATAGTGAGGGATGGGGAAGAGGGTGCCCTGGAAGTAATCACTGGATACTACATTACAGTAGAATGCTATATGACCATTGAAAGGTGATAAAACTCTACATAAATAGATAAACTATCCTCTCGCTTAACAAGATATTTCTACAGGCTCTTTATAAACAAGGCTTCTATGAGCATCTTTGCACATATAGTTGTTTTATCAGGTCTTATATTTAGAAATAAAATTACTAGGTCAACAATAGATGTTTAAGGCTTTTGTTACATATTGTCAAATCTTCCTTCAGAAATGAAGCATTCAACGCTTCTGACAGCAGTCTAGTAGAAAACTTAGTTCCCAAATCCCCCATCATTACTAATTTGATGAATATAGTTCATTTTAATTAAAATTTAAAATCTAATACATTAACATTTTAAGTATAATCTTTTGATTTTTAAAAAGTTGTATGTAGATGATCACAAAAGATGAAGAAGGAAGCACCCGCTCTAAGCATTGAGCACACCAAGTTTAATGAAGGACCTGAAGAAAAGCTCTTTTGGATTTCATGCCAGGTAGGAACTGAGAAGCTCTAATGATTAGACCCAGAAAGGATGAATAAAAGCAGGAGAAGATCCCTTC